>JAFELO010000012.1:353911-379196 GCA_017140195.1 Eumaeus atala | reverse complement strand
CCCCCCCAATAAAATAAAAACACACCATCTCCTAAGTAAATTTCAATTTTTACAATACTCCTTTTACAACATTGAACTCCCCGTAGCGTACGGTATTCCGACTGGCGCTATGTGCGGCTGCGTGTAACGTACGGGCTTGTATTTTACGCTACGATTAACCACTTCAAAGAAAATAGGGCACTGTTAATAATAAAGCTGGCAACATTTATACGCACGCTAAATTAATAATTGTCAATTACACACTACTGACACTGTTCACGCGAATATACAATGGAGCATTAATTTACTCAAATGCTGGAAATAAGATGTTGTTTGGCACAAAAAACAATAAATTCGGGCATAAAAATTAGTTTAGGGGGGGCGACAGGGGAGCCCTGCACATTGGATTTATAAAGACTTTTAAGGACAATTTTTTTTTTCGAAATTCAGGAGACCGGCGATCGCTGTTATAATAACGGACACATATAGTAAGGAAGGCAGTGTGATTGCTGCATTGCAGACGAATCGGGTCGGCACGGCCGGGTATCTATCTCTAGTTCAGATGATACAGTATCAAAAGTGAAAAAGTTTGTCAGTGGCCAGTCGTCCATTGGAGGGGATGGAGTGAAGACGTTTACATAAACATTATCTATGTGGATGTTAATGGGTCACCAAATATTCCGTGGTGCATAGCAGCCGGGCCTCTTGCCGTATTTTTTTTACTTTCAAGTCATTGTAATCCTGCCGTATTGTCTTCGCTTTGATCGGGGAGGCATTTCTATTTTCATAGAATTGGGGGCAAACGTGCAATTGTAGCCTACCGACGGCCATCAACATCGCCCTAATTACTATGGCGATGCGTTGCCCTCCTTCTCGAATGGGCCACTGGGCAAATGGGAAAACACTTCAAACTCGTCCTATTTTTCTCTTTTTTTTTAAATTAATTGCGGATCCCAAGGTAGTTTCCATATCATTCCCTTGGCAATAGCAAAGGGTCACAGGTGGTGGCCGCTGTCGATCCTGGGACACCGCAGTAACGGCGGTGGGAAAGTGTGGTGGTCAAGGCCGTTAAGAAGGTCACTAAATAGCTCCGATGGATCGTGAGCCCGCCTACGCATAAAAACTCCCCAGGACGGTCAAGACAGAAGGCGTAGATCATTTAAATAGACAAATACATAAATCCTATTGACTTAAACATGCGTAACTATTTACCACTAATTGTCAAATATTTGTTTGTTGAAAATATTTTCGTCCGATCATTATTTTAAACACCTTAAATGGCCAGGAACATAAAACCATTTAAAAATTAATTGTATTATGCAAACGAAATGCTTGGCTAACATTCAATAACAATACACAATAAAGGAAGTTGGAATATTTAAATTAGAATTGTTTAAATGATTATATTGTTAACTAAGTAGTTCCCATCCTTTTGTTGTAGGGAGTTACATTGTCGTTGGTGTTACAATTTCTTCATCATCACAATCGTCATCAGTCGTCAGTAAAGACTCCTCAGTGGCAAATCAATTTCGATATTTCTAGTTATAAAAAATACGGCATTGACTCTACATAGATAGATAAGAGCTGTATTAGCTGTTACAAACTGTACAACATCGTCATTAGCAAGATTTACAATGTACTGCTGGACATATCCCTCATTCAGTGAACGCCAAGACGACCGATCTCCTGCTAATCGTAAAATCCTTACACTAATACAATGTTATGTCACGTATATGTGTTATGGCAACACGAATAAATGATCAATTTATATACACATGATTTTCAGTGCTACTGTTCTAACTATACAGTGTTCCAACTTCTCGTTTGTCTCATACGTAACTCGTATAAATGATCAATTTATATACACATGATTTTCAGTGCTACTGTTGTAACTATACAGTGTTCCAACTTCTCGTTTGTCTCATGGGAAACGAAGTACCATCCGTGTGTGCCGTACTCGCATACCGAGGGTTACGTGCCAATGACGTGTATAAAGGCGACAACAATTTGTTTTGATTAACGGTCATAAGTTCCTTACGAATTGTGAAAATTCTACCGTCAGTAGCCAAATCGATTAATAGATAAATATGATATAATCATAGATAATTTAGAGAAGAATAGAAAGAAACACACTTAAGGAACCGCTATCTATTCTCAATTAGCACCCATCAACTGATGGAACAAAGAAGTTGCCTTTGTCTGTTGATCTATAAAATATATCATATATATGCCTGTAACGGGGATTAGCGATGCAAGCAAAATTCATCACCTGTTTCTCTCAACAATATATATTTCTAAAACAGGTTTTGTCTTATTAATGGATTATAATGAGCTAATTAAACGTTATGAATAAGGTACACATACATATATCTAAACAGTAAAACTGCTTAAAATGGATTCATAAAGAAAACAAATCATTGGATTAAACTGCCAATGTGCAGTAAAGGACAATTTTAAACTGCGATGATTTTTTTTATATAGTATAAAAGTGCAATGGGCCTTTTGACGACTGCCGACACCCATAGACGGATTACTATACACGGGCAATGCATGACAATAATGCGGTTGCATCATTGCTCCTCCCCTCCAATGGGCCATCGGCTATTCACAAACCTCCCGTAACGTGACAGACGTCACTTTAAAGCGATGTTTTGTGAGCGAGAGGTTCTTCCTACCTATTCAATTGGCAATGCTATGGACCTATATATCTATCCCACATTCAAAATAGAACTGTGTAGTGTTGAAAACAGATGTCTGTATATCGAGATCAACAGCAAGTACCAATACTATAAGAAAACAAATACGTGTCTACGATCGCCAGTAAACAAAATAACATATTGTTCTAATTCAATTACACACGCCCGGCTAACGAAGTACTCTACAGTTAACCACCGGGGCTGCGGCAATGTCAAGTGAGCCGGGCTATAAAAAGGAATAGCGAACAAACTGCGATAAACAGGGGCGGGCGGTCCGACTTGCGTCAAAGTTGACACGGGTGCGGCACAGAAGCCATCAATACAATGGACTGATTCGTCTATATAAACGACTACTACTTTACAATATTATTGTGAGTTTCGGTAGTAGTTCCCGAGTTCCAAACGCACCCACTTCTCTGGGCGGATATTTATTCAATTTTCAGTTATATAGATTTTACTTTGTGTTAAAGCGTCTTCTCGACGGTTAGAGATAAAAGAACAGAGACTTTGATACGAAAATGAATCCCTATTTTCCTTATCACGCGAGAAGTGCTGGATGCGCTAATTATTTTTTGGTTGCGTTGTGTTAACAGGACATAGAATATTATCACGAAAGAAAAAATAACAAACATGATTTTTTATAAAAAAATTAGAAACATATATCTTGAAAAAGACACTTAAATATGTACAAGTTTTCTTAAGTTATAAATTTAAGAAAACTTGTACATATTTAAGTGCCCTTTTCAAGATATGTTTCTAATGACACAATATGGCGTATATTGTTGTCTTAAGTTTACGCGAATGTTAGTCATTATAATTTTATTAACATTACTGCTTGGTTGCTGTAAAGCTCCTGAAACGTCGGGCTAGATAAATAACCAAATAAACCGCGATAAAATCCGTAAAAGTAGATTTATTGTAATATGGCGTATGTCGTAACTGACTGTTGTTTTACAGTTGATATTCTCTGTAACCCTATCACGCCCTGCAACGGCGGTCCTTTGTAGAGGTCATGCGCCAACTGCGATACAGTGGTTGACAACATTGATCTGCGTAAAATAAATGGATAGTTAATGAATTGATGCCACTTGAATACGTCATCAAATCTGCCGTCAGCAACGACTAAAAGCTTAGAGCGTTTTAGTATTCTGACTGTTCATATTTTCGGAAGTTTTGTTGGAAGCTTGATGCATTGCTGATGCGTACAATTTAGCTCTTTCGTCAGTATGCGCCAACTACTACTAATTTATGGTTTTGGTTTTTAGTATCTGATTTGTTCGCACACATGGGATCCAATTCCGCATGAGTCGGCATTTTTGCATGACACCAAAAGTTACCCTGTTATTTTTAATCCGTCCATTTTAGTAAGAGGTAGTGCCATGTTGTATTACAGCGGAATTGGGCCGGCACGGCCGGGCAAATTATATTGACATTTTCGGTGTCGCGTTTCGTGCGTAGCTTGGTCGCCCATTGTGGGGGAGAGGAGAACAGACTGACAGGGCATTAGCATAGTATCAAATCGGTAGTAGTAAAAAGGCTCCGTTTTCTCGTTTGCACCCCTATACTATAAAAAATATATGTCTGTCCATGTATAGTATGGGTATGGAGATCAGTGGTTGACACGCACAATATACGAGACCACGTCATACAGCCTGGCCATGGAAAACAGCACACATTTTTTGTGAGGTATTTATGTTTAGACAGATTTATGTACAAGTCATTATATAAATGTGTATAAACCTTCATGTTAGCCTTAAATAATTAGGGACTAATTTATTCTGGAAGGAAATAAACGTTCAGTAAGTAGGTTGACATAATAAAAAGTCTTCTCTACCTGGTGAGTATACTATTTATTTAAGTTATAATGTGAATTTCCATCAAGAAGTGACAATACACTCCATCAACTATATAGAAGAAGAAAAGGCGGGCAACGTGTCTGCATGACAACAGAATGTGGATGTCTATGGGCGTAGGTAGTGTTTTTTATATTAAGTCACTAAGGTAAAAGTGAAAATATTATTACACAAAAAATAATACCTGTGTAACAATGTTTTTATATATTTTATGGGGGGGAGGGTTTAAACAAGCATGCGGAGCTTTTTGATGTCCACCGACGCCCATAAACATCCACATAATTGTTGTGCAGATGTATTGTCCATCTTTCCCTCTCCTCTCAAACGGCCAACGGCAAGAAACGCGACAGAAAGCGGCCCCTTTACGGTGGTATCATATAATTGAGATTTACCTTCCCGGATGCAATGCAGCATAGCACTATCTATTACTAAGATAATAAAATAATAACAAACAGAGTCTGCGTAATCCTGAATCTTAAACTATTCACATTTGCTTTGTGTAAACTAATGCGCCATGTATGTATATGTATGTTGTTTTGTAATTTCTACACTCGCGTCGGCCGTGATGCACATTTCACGCATGAAACTTCTGTATGTCTCTCTTCGCGGAACAAAATTTGTGATGCCGCAAAACCGTCGCGGTTCGCGGCCTTCGTGCACTATTGCGGCGCGAGAAAAGAACCCGCATTTGATAATTTTGTATTTCACTTTCACTACCAACGTGTTAATGTACACGTGAAATGTGACTGTAGAACTCACAAAACAATAAAAAAATGTAAAAGGCCTTTTTTTATCAAATTTCACGAGAATAGAAACTGGGCAACTGCAGACATGTTTCTTGTAACTCATCTACCTATTTTTTATTGAATAGAATGAGGGCCAGATGAGGTCCCCTTTGGTTCTTTAGTTACCGACGCCCATAAACATCCACGCAACCTGAAGATATGCAAATGTGTTGCATCTTTAACCATCCTCGGGCAACATCGCCGTCGGTTTTAGGAACGCTAGTGCGTCATGTAATTTAACTAGAACTTATATTGTTAGAATATAATATTTTTAGAGCCAAAAAGATTGGTGATGGGTAGGCAGTTCCGTACACTTCGATTGCCAAGCCAGCCGAGCGCGTCAATTACGAGACTCGCACGAACGTCAACACGATGCAACGACCCCAAATTCCTGGCTGACTGCCAGATGTCAATAGCTTTATAGCACTCTTGAGGTAACCCTCGCGATAAGTCATGTCACATATAAAGCTGAAGAGTTTGTTTGGTTGAGATCGCTTAATTTCAGGAATTACTGTTTCGCAATGTGAAGATCTTTCGGTGTTAGAAACCTTAAACCGTGGAAGGTTATAAGCTACACACCACCGGAATATGACAAAAAGCAGCGGAGTATTGCTGATATTAAAACTATAGTTAGGTATACAGTCTACAGTCTATGACAACGTTCCCGAAACCGTCACTTTGCATTAGAATATACATCACAACATCACAGCTTCACGCCAGCTCCCTAATGTGTTAGGCGGAGAGAACAGAATATAACATGCATGTTTGAGAATTTTTATGAGATAGGAGGCGAACGAGGCCCCTAGGATCTTCTTGAACTTTTAATAGAACGTATAACTGTTTAATTGAACAGGCTGCCAAACTGTGAACAGGCTGCCTGGCTATAATAATCTTCGTACCCTGTTACATTTCTTACCTGAAAAATTGTAGAAAAAAATTACGTATCAGGTGGATGTGCGTTGGTGAGTGTAGCCGTGAACCAAGATGAAGACGATAATGATGTTATTGTGAATACTTGATAATAAGCTGAACATATAAAGGCAGTTTGTGCATCCATGCTATAAAAAGAGATTTAAGGTTTCTGATCCCAACTGGCAATAAAAAAATACCCTTCCTTCCAGTACCTAACTGGAAGATTCACCTACCTTTTAACTTGTGTAGAAGGATTCAAAAAATAGCTAACGTAGACCCGGCCTTTTTAGGTTTCACTTTGAAACGCATTTACGCACTGCCACCAGTTCGGGGTGGGATCTGATAGGAGTATGGTGTCATCCTGTAGTGTCCCAAATCTGTCAGCCACAGAGCACAGAACACATCTCTGTTTTTTTTTTCTCCTTCGTAAAATCACCAAGTCCTACAGCTTCTTACTAACTCGCATCACGTGGCTTGTTAAGTGCCGCGCTATACAATTAATTGTGTAAACGTCGGCTCTTTATTAGAGGCTCGCCACGTTCTCATTCAAGATCAATCACAAGTAGATCCTTACGAGCCAGGCCAGCACACGGTGGCTTTTTGCGTTTGCATTTTGCTTGACAATTCTATTGCGCTCCATTTATTCCAGATCACTAAGGAATCACACAGTCATTCCAGAACTAAGATTGCTTTAAAGTGACCGGACAATGAAGAAAAAGGTAAAGAAGAGGAAAAGGTAGTTCCTTCGGGTTGTCAAAAATTTTCTGTCCAATACTTACAGCAGACAACCAGTGTAAGCTGTATTATTATTTGTGTTAATTTTAATTTTATTTTTTAATAATTACCTGAGCGAATCCGGGGCGGGCTGTTAAGGAACCCCAAAATTCACCTTACGGGTCTTTATCCGAGTCTAATTGTATTACTTAGACTTTCGTTTTCAGAAAATTTATTATATGCTTTTACTTTCATTAATAATTTATTCATGAAACTAATGAATAGATTCGAATCGTATAATTCACAAGTACTGTAACTTATGATGAAGACTACGACGTGTCGTCATCTAGTTGGTTCACAGTGACACGAGGATCCCGATCTATAAAGACTCTTGATAAGTATAACGAAAACTAATTTGCTTTATTTGTGATAAAAAAATGACAAAAACATCTCGTAGGTTTTGGCTTTCAATAATAATTTATGTATACCGAAAACAGGGTGCTATGTTGATTAGGGAAATATAGCTGGAAATAGCAGTCTCAGTGAAAGGAACATGCCCAAGCGATCCACGATGTTCCAGACCGGTAGGGTGGGGTTGATTCTAGGTAGGGTAAAATAATCCAGATTCTGTAGGCACTAAGCAATACTGCTGTCCTAGTAAATAACACGACTTCAATGTTTAATGCAAAGAAATATAATACATAAATAACACAATGTCACTAACAAGGTAGATAAGGCGCGTATAAGAGAGCCCGGCTTTTGAAGTCGCTCGGGGACTTGCTATTGACCCACATTACCTGTAAGCTCATTAGCTCATGAACCACGTACTACGTACGTATCTTTATAAACGTAGGTGTCATACAACGTATTTACGATTTTTGGCTTCAACTGTAATCCCTGTTGGCATTGACAATATGAAATTGAAACTGCCGAGGACGAGGAATTTTGCTACATTCGGAACACCTCCATTATTACTTTCAAAACAGATATAAATCACGCTCAAGATGTTGTGTTTTCTAACCACAAGTTTTCTGGCGCGCTTGAGTAAGTACACTTCAACTTCCCCTCCCCTGCTTAAATCGTCATACACCGTACCTACTGTAAATATGATCAAAATAATGACTTCACGTGTATTATAAACTAAAAAGGCATGACCACCTATTGATGATTTGATGATAAATTGACTAAATGATATTACACATATGCCAACAATACATATACCTATTACCCACTGACGCAACCAATATGCACATTTTAAAGTTATGACGTTATCTAAATGATTGCATTCAGCTCTGTATGTATAATACCTATCCACGTGATCGCATATGTATACTGGGCCTACTCAAAGTGGTCCACTGAATAAATCATTCGTGTAATATGGTTCGCGCTTAAATTAAGGTGGAGTGGATAGTTGAACAGGCGTTTATTTTCATGAATACTCAAATTTTAGGTTCCAGGACTCCGTACCTAAAACAAACAATGTAAAGGTATATTGTTTTTACCCCTATTTACACGGGTAGCAAAATCGTAGAATCACTTTGTTGTCAGTGGGTACATCTGTGAAGAAAATCTAAGGGGTTGTTAATTGTTAAAATGGCAACAGAAGTAACGGTGAAAATGACCACTGTCTTGCTCTAACGGACCCTGAGACCCTGAGAGCCTAGTGACGGGTTGACGGACGGACGGACCGCGGAGTATTGCTCTTACCAACGCTTGGTAATATGGTGCGGGTATAGAACTACTTTGCTCCTGGGGACAATGGTAGAATTAGAGAAGGAATGAGAATAATATAATAATGATTTAGGATAAAATTCGAAGCTTTTTAATGACAGCAAAACCATAACTAACTCATTTGTAATTTCACAGTGTATATATTTGCTGCCTTCGGTACTGAGCCTAGGTGTGCAAGTTTAACCCGACCTCAGTGTTCTTACATTTGCACTACATTTTTGTCATGAAATCGAACAGAAATTTTGAAATGGATGGTCATGCAAAGCCATACCATGATAATAATATTTAAATTGACTATTACACTGTCATATCGAAATCATTTCATATCGTCCTACTTTCTATCTCAAACCTGATACACTTGATTGTCTGTTGAGCACCCATAGTAACACGATGAAGCTGTAATGGGCTTCTTCTCGCTTCCCCAGCATAAGTTTATGTCCAAAAAGACGATATATTTTGTGATCGGTCTCACAACTAACCTAATCTAACCTAACTTCAGTACCCAATACAAATTCTTAATTTAAAAGCTATTCAATCTAATAAAACTTTATTCATTAAAATAAATTGAAAGGGAGAAGGAAGAGTGATCAAATCCGATTTTTCTATTCAAAAGTGAAAAGTGTTGCAACAAAACCACAATCGAATATAACATGTAATTTCCTTACTTCGACTTGTCACCAGGACATATGTAGCATGGATTAATTCTGCTCTAAACAAGTATATTTCATTGGCGATAATGTGAGAAACAGGTATTATGAATCCGAAAGTTTTGTGAGATAGAATATAACATTTGTTTGCTTCATCGCGCAAATTCCTGAACGAATTTGGATGAATTAAACACTGATGAAGAAAATTTAACACTGATATAAATTACAATTCTACTTGTACTACTTTTCTCGGCTAAGGGGTAGCCATTAGGGGTATATCGGAAAATTATAGATTTGACGTCCGCAAAGCCGCGATTGTATTAGTTGGCATACGAGCAGTCACGGTCCCCACAGAAATCCCCATAATTGTTATGAACACGGGCTGCCATACTCCTACAGACAGTATTTTTTGATGACGTGTACATTGATATGAACAATAAACGACATTGTCAGTTACTGTAAGTGAAATCTACGTAGCAACAGATTTAGTACAAGATCTCGACAATCACGTGATTGCTTTACGCGATTTCATGTCACAAAACAAACAAATAATCTATTTATATCATAAAGAAAGTTTATATATTTTTGGTTTTGAAATAAAACCAGTAAAGGTACTTGTTGTAGCCGGCTGTTTAATGGAATATAACAATCATCAGACGTATAACAATCGGATGATTCGCTTTTTCATACATTCATAAGCTCATTCCCTCTCCCTCAGCGAATAATTGAACAGAACTTTTTATTTAGATCTCATATATATCGATCTACTTTAAAATGTTCGAACTAAATCGTTACTTCGATACCTATTATACCTTACTTCTACCTCGTGGTCCAGTGGTAAGCATGTTCAACCAGGATCATGAGGTCCTGGGCTCGAGTCCCGGAGTTTTTCAATGTCTAATAATAGTCCGAAGTCGGGGTGTAACACCGTGCGTCGGAGAGCACGTTAGCTGTACCTTATTTCTATCCGGTCCCAGCGGAATAGGAGAATGAGGAAACAGGGAGTGCACTTATGCCTGTGCACACCCTTTGAACTGTAATACGTATTTGGTTAGTCTATACAGAGATGGTCACCGTGGCCGAAATTCGACTAGTACGACTTCATTATTATTATAGTATACCTTGTAGTAGCATGTGGAAAGGATGGCAGGTGAAATGTTAACAAAGCAGATATACTATACATTGGGTACTGTCCGCAGGTGGTGTCAAGTCTTCGCAGCCGACGTGTATGTAGAGTAATGAGGATCGTGATGTATGGCATTCCGTTGCCCTATTAGGGAGCTGGCTTGAAGATGTGTTGTTGTTGTTGTTGTTGTTGTATTAGCATGAACGTAAATTAATATGTAAACCGCTGTGCCATCTTGTCGAAGATTCCTTAGACATCCTACATTGCTTTGCCCCATGTTACGAACATATTTCCATCTATCTAGCTAGTTCAAGTCGGACACGAGGACATCAACTGTACTAGAGTTCAAGAAAATAGCAGTTTTGTTTTATTATGATGGAATAATATTCGTTACTCAGCCGTGGACATGGTTGTATTATAATGAGCTAATATTCATAATTACACAGTGATGTATATATGTGAACAATGTATTTTACACAATATAATCGTAAAATAGTGACATCTTGTGAGTAAATGTTTTGGATTACTCAGTGCGCGTGTTCCACTGGCGACTAATGAAATTATCTACATACCGACGTATTAAAGGTTACATCTATTTATGCAAACACCTTTGTAGCGATGTGAACTACATTGCGCCTATTTTATACAACCAATGACTGATATTTTGTATATTGGCGCATTAAAATGGGGAGCCCCGTGATGGGTCAAATAGGGGTGGCGGAAGAGCGGACGAAGTTAGAAATTTTAAGATAATTTTAATCATGGTCTGACATTTCAGACCTAGGACCATAATTTTTTGTGTTTTATCTATCCCCAATCCAGGTTTGTCTATTATTTCTAGGAACGTACATAATAGTAGGTTATTAGAATACATAAATATTGTTTTCATTTCAATGGATGTGTATAGCAGTATGTTTTTGTTCATATTTCATTATCACATTTTTCTTCCTTCGACTTTAAGCCGGCCCTTGTCATTGATACTGACGAAAACTTGTGTCAAATGGCAATATGAAATGTGTATTATTTGTGTTCCCAGAAAAACCACAGGATATAAAAAACATTTTGTCATTCGTGTCATATTGTAAGAAATACGAAGCTTTTTATACACACATTTACCACAATTGCATGTCATTGTTAAATTGTCATCCTTGGCAAGTTTATAATACTAAGAACCTCAAACAAGGAAAGTTATATGAACGAATTCTTTATTACTAAACTAAACTAACATCAACATCCAATGACATCTAAGGCAATGAGTAAAGCAAATTAAAATACACACTATTTCAGAATGTCAATAAGAAAAAAATATATGACTATAGTAAAAAGCTATTGTCTTTATCCAGTGCTAAAACTAGAATACAAATAAGGCGAAAAGAAAACACTAAAAGGCAAAAAGCCGAGCTAACAAGCGCGCCACGTTTAGCACTTACGGTGCGAGGGAACCTTCTTATCCGAAGCCAGCCCGCTCTTATTAGTGGAGTCCACTTCGCCTGCGTGCCGCCACAAAACACAAAAGCTACATTAGAACATCGAAGTGGACGTACAATTATGGCGGACACAATGATACAAAATTCACATTTATCCTGTATAAATGAAACTCACTTATAGTACGTCGTAATTTCTTACAAAAAGAGGTGAGGCGATCTCGCGCCCGGCTAAACTGGCCGTTCTTATCTTCAAGTATCCGGAGCAGGGAGGGCTCGGACCTCGTGGCCGCCTCGCCGACAGGGCAGGCCATGTTTGAAGTATCGGACAGCCTCAAATTGTCCAAACATACTGGAGCCCCGGGACACTCCAGCTTTGACAATCACACGCGAGCGCGTGCCACGGTAAACTGAGGCGACACCTCGGTCCTCGCCCCGCACTAACGTCTCTAGCTATATGCAAGCGCTACTT
This sequence comes from Eumaeus atala, assembly GCA_017140195.1. Lineage (NCBI taxonomy): Eukaryota > Metazoa > Arthropoda > Insecta > Lepidoptera > Lycaenidae > Eumaeus > Eumaeus atala. The sequence goes on along the minus strand of JAFELO010000012.1, from coordinate 366,857 downwards.
CAAGCCCTATTGAAACAGCAGGCTACAAATTTTCGGAGCGCATTTCGTTATTTTTCTTATTACCACACTAAAACATGTTTACTAGATCTTTATCAGTTTTGAAATCAATTATTGTACTTAAATTTAATATATGTGAACTAAATCTGGTACCAATCACACAGTGACAAATCTTTAGTCTCGTTTCTAATAATGCTGTAGACGTAAATAGCAAACAAGGCAAGAGATAAAAAATTACACGTTATTAATAACATAGATAACATACTTTTCTATTACACAATGATTTATTTTGGAAACAGTCCTTTATGTTAATATATCACGTTAGAGGGGGCGGAATAGAATTCGTTGCATTCAGGACTAGGACGTTAACCTCCTTTACTTTTTGTCTAACCAGGATAACAACATAAATCATGATTTGTACAAAAAATGTACATCCTATTTCATAGCCTGTCTTGAGCTAAAAAAATACAGTATGTCATCTGCATACTGAGCACATATTCATGCTGTATTATTAAACAGAATGATGTTCTTTATTTGGCTTGGATGGACATTGTAGATTGACGTTTAAATTTGATGATCAGAATATAGACCGCTATCACTTTATTTAGAAGAGAATCCTCTCTCTATACAGCACATTTAAACTCGCAGCTGAAGCCACTCAATGCTCATTAAAATCCCGTGGGTGCCATCGACCGTCTATACAGAGTCCATCAGCCACAGGGCACTCTATACGGCACAATACTCGGAACAACTCTATTAAGAGGGACTATTAAATGGATACTGCTACAGTACACCACTGCACATCTATCAACTCCTTTTGAGTAGTGTATGAGTGTTGTGCACAATAAATGACTGTATAGTTTCATTTATATGTATGTATTCATAAATAAGCTATTGACTCAATGGTTTTGAAATAAAACTGTTACAGTAATAATAATGGAGCCTAACTCATGTAATTAATAATACTGTCGTACTAGCCGGAAGTTGGCCACGGCAGCCATCTCTATAGAGATTAGCGAACTGTACAGGACAAATTATAGTGCACAAGTGTGCGTGTGAGTGTGTGTACATTGAGTGCTATTCTTACGGAACGGCGATCTGACACGACCGGAGAGAAATGAGGCGCAGGACCGACGGCATAACGTGCTCTCCGTGGCACGGGGGTGTGACACCGACCTGGTGCTCGAACCCAGGGACTCACGACTGTGGTTGAACATGCTTACCATTTATTATATCATTCGTAATTGTATTTCACTAATCAACTCAACTATCAGTATGATTACTACGATAAAATACAATTCCTGGTTTTTAATTTATTCGACATATACCTTGAGCCTGATGCGACAGCGCGCGTGTCTGTCTCTTTATAATGCCGATGATAATTTGGCTCGTATGACGTTACACACACCTGCAAACCACCTAACGTGCTAACAGCGCGGGTAAACAACATCTCACAACAAACCAGTGCAACACACGAAACCTATTATGGGTAAATAAACTCGAGTGGTTAGCACGTTCGAGTTCTGTTCCATCACTAACCACGTGTTAAGCTTCGCATTGTCAACTTTGTGCATCGGCAAAGTTGTTGTGAACGGAGATTCAGGCAAGAGCGATATTTGTTATACAGTAGGTACTAGGGAATGTTTTATTATCTATTTTTCTGTAAAATTCTACACCAATACTCACAATACACACATGTACAGGCTATTTTCACGGACCTTTTGTTGGTGCATGTTTAATTATTTTATTTTTATATAATAGTTTATATGGCGCTCTATGGGGGAGGCCTATATCTAGCAGTGGACGTCGTCCGGCTGGTGATGATGATGTCAATAGTTTGACATGCTCGACTAGACTAGATGCTTATAGCTACCAGGTATGGTTTTATGTTACCACTTTATGTTTGTATTTAGTAGTAAGTTAGAATTTTTATACTAATTGTTGAGTCCACTACAACATTTTTTGTGAGAGTCTCGGCTAGTTTCGTTCCGATGGCTATTTTAATATTGTAGTTTATGATCTGCGAATGTTCCTGTTGCTACAGATGCAATGCCGGGTACATTGTATCTGTGGCACAACTGGTGAAGAAACTCGTGATAACAACCCCATGGAATTAGCTTAATTTTAACCTTACATTCGGACCCCCCCCCCCCCCGGTAAAAAAATAATATAGCGTTCTCAAAAAAAGTGCACGTGAAGCCTAAAAAGTATAACATTTCAATGGACTATTAAGGCAATGGGCTTTTAATAAGAGTTCACTAGCACTTGCCCGCCATGCTGTATTGAAGCGGAATTGGGAAAGCACGACAGAGGAGGTACCTCTCGCTCATATGATACCGGCGTAAAGAGACAGCTTCGCTCTCGCGTTTCGTGTGGTTTGTGAGTAGCCGGTGGCCCATTGGACAGGAGTCAAGCAAGAAAACGCCTTTGTATACATACATATGATTATTAGTTTTCAAAAGAATCCAACTGCTCGTTTGTCCTTCATTAATATAAAAATAAAAACTATTAGAAAAAATATACGAGAGGCGACTATAGAAATAAATAACACCTATATAAATTCGCCTTACTCCTAATTTCGGTCGCCGTTTTGAGATGCCTGAAGTCGTGAAAAATAAATTACCTTTGGCAAGATAGACTTTAAAGTATATCTCCTTGCACTGGAGTCTTAGAATTAGCTTCCTACATTTCTTAAAAAAGAAACACATTTCAGAATCTGCAAGAAGCGGTTTGTACAATAATGCTAGTGTACATACTATAAATTCATTCTATATATTATATGAGAATAAACATTATCAACACATAGGGTAAGGTTCAAAAACAATCCCCCACTATGGTTCAAGCCTCTTCGAGGCGGTGGGGCTTAGTAGTCTGGGGTGAACCCAGGGTGAACCCCAAAAGCCAATTGAACCGAGGGGGATCTTTGCACCCCTCTTATAAGAAGAGGGGGCTTAATGATCAGGAGGAGGAGTCGCTCTCGGTACCCCTCTTCTAAGAAGAGGGGACCTAAGAGCAACAGGAGGGGGCGCTTTTGCGCACGGGGCAGGGGGCGAGGATGAGAGCATCACCCCATTGCATTGTCCCAAAGTCGGTGGGGTTGTCCTGTAGTGCTGGGCAACCCCATCTGTGGAGGTGGAGTTGGTCCCTCAGGGGGCTAATTAGCCGTCGACGTGACCTGATGATTGTTGGTGCGGGGCACCTCACCAAGGGCGGCACTGATGGCACTCGTGGTGGTTTTTGTGGGTATTCGGCACTATCATGTGCCGCGAGTCCCACACACCACTGGACCCCACCCAGTGCCGGTGAAGGCGCGTAAATGCGTTTCCTCGCGCCAAGAAAAAAAAAGTACAAAAACATTAACTAGAGTTAGTTTCCTTTATATATTAATAAATATTCAATATCATAACACTAAATTAAAAACGAAAATCTCGACAGCTTAAAATATTTTTAGTGCGAAGTCCCTTATAGCACATTGCGAAAGAGTGTAGACGGAAAAAAATCAGGCGAAAAGTTATCATGACACTTTTTGTACAAGCCGCGCGGCGTGCAAATGTTTCTCTGTCCGTTTCTCTATCTATCTCTCTCCCCCCTCTCTAATTCTCCCCCCTCTCTCCCCTCTCTCTCTCTCTCTCGCTCTATCTCTCTCCCATAGAAATAATTATTTGCGTTTCGTCTTTCTATTTTGCTTTGAACAGTGTAGTAGAAAAAAGTAGAGAGGCATTTTCCCAGAAATGGAAAACACCGAGCTAAAATATTAATAACAATAATTTGATACTCAGCGCAACTTGTTATGAGGTAGTGTTAAATAGCGTGGAGATATCTGCACCACAATAAATAAATATAAATTCCGCTAAATTTCGACTAAACCGGCCATTTCTATAGAGACTAGTCAACAGCGCAGGACATATTATAATGGACGGCGCAGTGGGCTCTCTGACCCGGAGAGCCCTCGGGCCGGTGGTATTTCGCAGACATGACGCCGTTGTTACGACACAGTACGGCTTGCGAGTTGTAAAAGCCTTAAAACCGCCGTATTTGATGCAAACTTTACTAACCAGTCGAGAAAATACCAGACAGGTGCGGCGAGTCCTATTTCGGCACCTTGTGTGACAGGCTCTTTAAACCCTCCCCTATCTAAACATTTGGCCGCTACTAGATATTTTCCATCAGCCTGCATAACATTACAATACATAAGAACAGCATGTAAGATTAAAGTTAAAGGGATTACACATAATAACTGTAGTGTAATTGGATTGAATTTGGCGAAGTTAGTTGGATTCTGTTGACGCGCGGAGCGGCCAGCTACGTTTTATAGTAGCGTATTTACTTTGTTGTATGCTTAAAAGGAATCTTTCAACAAATGACATATCTAAAAATAAGAATATATTGAACTACCAATCGGAGCGGTAGAAAATGCCTATAAACATTTCGCACAATAAAAGACGTATAAGTTCGATACAGATGCAAGTCGTAGTTGTCCTTATAAATTAGCAGACGTTTCCGAATTTTTTGATCCGATATTCCAGATCACAATGATTCTGAATCAGTTTTTTCTAGAAATTATTAGACACCAAAAATGCATATTATGCATTGATAATTAGATAATAGCTGTTACTACTTATCCACTAGGGAAATACTTAACACGAGTTGCGCTGGCTGCAGCTAAATACAAACGTAATAAAATGTCGAATTGCTAACCTCCATAATTAATGGAAGCGGTCGGCCCAGATATGACTCATCGTGGACACATCGTAACGAAATTATACGATTAATTAATATATAACTATTACTAGCAATCCTCCTCGCATTCGACCGTGTGTAACAGGGACAATTATACACTGAAGTTTTCCTCAGAAGCCGTTTAATCCATTGATACCGCATAAAACCGCATGAAAACTCGTTCAGTACATTTTGAGAAATTCGATCACATACAGGCAGACGGCTTTTGGTCACTTTATTTTTTATAATATATAAGAGAAAAACATTGCGTGCAAGTCACAAGCGTCGATTTGTTCAGGGTCTACGGGGCTATGCCCACCAGTGGACGTCGTCCGACTCATGATTATGCTGGAGAATTGTCAGAAGAAAGTAGTACTCATAGAATAACATTTCATCTGACTTGATGCTATAAATTAATTTAACAGCCACTGAACAACTTCCGAATTTTCGAAACCTACTCACTGATGATTAATTTTCCGCAAATTTCAAAGGTTCTTTTGATTACATTACTATTAGACAAAAACCAGCAAATGCTTTCTAGAAGCAACGAATTGTGAGATGTTACCTATTAATAAGTCACGCAGCAGGACTAGTAAGTTTACCCAGAAGCAGAAACTATGCCATCGATCGACTTTTTAAAATTTACAAGTTCTGGCCTCTTACGAGTCCGATGAAAAACTTGTGCAACAACGAAGACCACAATTAATGAATATAAGTTGAACGCAAAAACCTAAGTATTATCGAAACAAGTTTTTTACTTACACGCCTACACTTTGGCGTCGGTTAGTATGACCACGTTTCCGAATATCGGTGGAAGCTGAAGTGGCTTCCTAAACGATTATGCCGAAACTCTCACATTCGCCACGTATAAAATTCGCTTAAATCCGCTAACTCCTACATAACTTAAACAAAAAATCTATCTATGTTGTTATATTTTTTTATCAAAAACATTAACTCTTGCATTCCCTATTCATAAAACTTCTGCCTTCCAGTACTTTTTTACGGTAGTCAATACGACTGTGGAATGCGTTACCTGAAAGTGTACAAAAGTCGCTAACAATCGCAGTGTTAAAAAAACGACTCACAGAACATTATCTCGCCTTACCTGCCCAGTGATACTCTCTCCCTCACGCTGTTGTATTTTTATCTTATCATGGTTCTTACTATTGTTTATTATTATTATTTACACTTGTTAAGTAAGTGTATATAAATTGATAGGCATCATGTGTGTATGTATATACCACTTCTACACTAGCAATGCCTTATTCCTTGTTACCAGCTGGTTGTCTGGAAGAGACCGCTACTAGCGGTAGGAGCGCTCTGTTAGCACATTATTTTCTAGTATTAAGGTTTAAATGTATTTTATTTCGTACAACTTAAAGTATGTTTAATTTTTTTTATTTATTTCACAATATCAAATATTAGTAATTATACGATTTTATCTCGGCTTTTTAAATCTTAATCTTATTACCAAGAACAAGACTTTGACGCTGTAGCGGACGCTGGTCAGAATGATTTTCAGCCTGGGAATTGTTTTTCGCACCAGTTTAAATATTCGTTTTTAAACAACAGCAATAAGTTAACAGTTGTTATTGTTAAAGAATATAATTTCTTGTTTAATAAAAATAAAGAGCTGGTATACAAACATATTCTTATAATTATACTTCTTTTGGCGCGTTAGTGAAAATGATGAGAGATGCGCGCATACAGCATCACGAAAACACAGCACCCTGAAGTTAGCAATAGTCAACGTTTTAGTAGTTTTTCTCTTGTTATGCCTAAGAAGTACAACTTCTAAAGTCTATAGATACGTACACACCAGGTTGATTGCGGGTCAACCCGGTACATAACTTCCCATCTGCGGGAAAAGAGTGGGGTCTGTCTCCCTATCGTTTTCCTAAACCTGAAAACACAAAAGTCTTCGTAGTCAATCGAACTGTCGAGGCTAGACAAGCGCCACCAGCCAGTATTAGGTCCCTTCGAAAAAAAAAGAAAAAACGTACACACACACACACACTTTTTCATGATTCACTTGTTCATAATAAGTTCAAAGTAATTCAAGAAAGAAACTGACCCAATAAAAGTTACATTTAGCAGTTCTGCATATCATTTATACACTTGTGTCAAGATTGTATGAACAATGGACAATGAAAGGATTCTTCCAGCTAAAATCTATTTCAAAATGCCTTAAATATCAACGAATGTGTGACGAATACATTATTTCAGGAAATTATTTTAATTAGTTTTGTTAAACGACAAAGAAAATTGCAAATATACTCCGAATACTTCTGGGCATACATCCAAATCATCTCTCGCTACATAGTAAACAGCGTACATTCACGTAAAATATTAATTTATTTATGACTTACAAGGTTATGCGATAAGGAACTTGTGTGCTACAATTAAAACGGTCACTACACAAAACCAAACATAAACTGTCAAGAAACATTGGCACAACTATAACGGACTACAGGGCACGAAAACGACAGTTTCCTCAAATTTAAAAAGCTGAATTCTTCTCAGCACGTGTCTCCATCACGGATAATAAACACCTATGACCCACAGTGCAGCCTGAATCATCGTGGTTTTGTGGTTAAATGAAAGGTTAAAGAACAGGAAAAATATGCCGCTATTTTGCTCGACTTGGGAGACTTACAATATACAATGAATATGTTGTAAATCAATGGATACAATATTCATTGATTTACAATGTACATACAATCTACATATACTTAGTCTGGTCATGCATACTGTTACAATTTAAAAAATAAAAATATTATATTTGAATTTGGAATGTCATTCTCATACGATTGTTCATTGTATATTCTCACTTTGGCGCCAATACATTGTACAATATTTTACGATACTAAAATGGAGTGTGGGTAAAAAGGACGGAGTCGCTGTGATTGCATTATACAGAGTAGGTAGGTATGGAGACAAAAGCAATTTCTAACTCTCCATACATTTGGTGTTACTCAAATGTACCGGGCTATTAATACGTACAATGAGACTTGTCTGTTTGTGACAGAGAAAGATCTGGCCGTCCACGTCATGTTCGTGCGAAAAAGTTGGTCAAAGCATAAGGGTAAGAATTTGAAGAAATCATGTCTGAAAGCAAGAGGTTTTATCTCGGCTCTTTAAAAAAATTACTTAGTACTTGCAACCTACAGAGAGAGCACTGGTCATTTCTTAACTGACAAATTAAAGACGAATGGGATGGTAAAAACGAAACGACTACCAAAGCGGTAGGAAAAGGCAGGTCACAGGAAAAGTTTGTTAAGGATGAGGTTTACTTTACAATTGAGCAACATATTAACAAAAAGTGACCGTTTTTATGTTAAAAACCCGACTTTAGTGATGATTTAGTGTTAGCTATCAAGGAGCGACTGAGCCATATTCTTGTGAAAGAGGTAACAAAATAACGTCTGAACTGTACCAAGATACCATTCTTGAGAAGGTAGTTGAGGCCCTTAATAATACCATGTTCAATAACCAAGTATAGTCCATCCAGCAATACTCGGCGTCGGGTCGTAAAGATCAGGCCACACAGTCCTGGTTGAAAGCGAATGTGTAGGATTTCAGCAGAGCTGAAGACTGACCGTCGTCAAGTCCCGATCTTATTACGATGGATTATGATTTATGGACAGATCCAGAGAGCACAGCTTGCTCTAACCGGAGTCCCTAAAACAATCCATACGATTGCCTCTGAAGAATTTCCCCATTCAAAGAGTGCGTGCTTCTACTGATAACTGGCCTCAATGTTTACAGGACTGTCTTGCAGCCAACGGAGACCCGAATAAACTTTCTATATTTTTTTTTTGCTTTATATTTGTGTAAAAGTAATAAATATTATTTGCAATTTTTTTTAAAATGTTACGATATTTATGGCAAGACTAGGTACATTCACATATATTTTTGTCTGTCCAATAAAAAATTTGAATAAATTCTGCAATCGATCATAGTCCCACCTATAAAGAATATTTATTATATTGTAGTCACGCAGTTGTCATCAGACACTTTAAAATCATGAACACCAGATTATTCAGTAAATTGCAAATATACTACTTAAAAACATTTAAAAAGTGTCTGTACATTAAATGTTTTATAATAATAATAATAGAGTGATAAGGAAACAGTAGTAGAGAAAAAAAAATCTGTTCATATGTTTTGTCTGTTAGTACACGCTAACCTCCGAAACTAATGGACGGATTTGAATGAAACTTCTTTGTTGTATAGCTAATAAGCCTGGGCAACATATAGAGTGGTATAAAATGTACGCGATCGAAGCCGGGAGAACAACTAGGTCAGTAACAAAAGGGTTGCGATTTAAAGAGAGAATATTTTTATAATGTCTAAAGTCGATAAATCAACATACATTTAACATGTTAGAAAGACATTATGAAGCAGCCCTTGACATTTCGAGTTATAGAAGAGGCGTTTGTTCTTCAGACTAAGACGCTCTTCATTCTGAAGTCTACATACAATTTTTAAATTTGTAACATTCCTCTTCGTCCGCGATCATCTCTACCGTCTTCTGTCCACGGGGAAGTAGATACACTTACAAAATTTAACTATCAATTTCATCTACTCTCTAGCGACAGGCGATAAATTTCGTCGCGGCGAAAATCCGCTCACGATATACAACGTACTTTGCTGGTATATAGAACTCTTTGTCAAACCTATATACAACATATCTTCAGCACTGCAGGGTCAGGGTATTGGATTAAGGGCGAGGCTAAATCTATTATAAAAATATGAATTATTACAGGTTCTTGTCGCTCACATGATACCGCCGTAAAGTGACATCTTCGGTGTCGCATTTTGTTCAGTTCGTAAGTAGCCGGTGGCCCATTAGAGAAGGGGGAGGAAAGGAGGGCAACGCATCGGCACAGTAATTATGCACGATCCATCCTATTATATCATGTCATTGACGGAGTGTGAGAGGGCCTCCTACCCGATGGACTGACGACTTGGTTAAGGTGTCGGGAAGCCGTTGGATACAAGTGGCTCGTGACCGTGACATGTAGCGCTCTGTGGGAGAGGCCTGTGTCCAGCATTGGACATCGTCCGGCTGATTATGATAATGATATTATACACATCCGTTGATCCATTCATCTCCGATTTATCGTGATAACCCAATCACGGCTGTTTTTTTATAATTCATCTATCCAAATTTCCAAACTGTTATCTGCAGTACCCAGCGAACAGAGGGGACCGATAGACAGGAAGAACGTATCTGTTCGATTGCTTTGTCCACCTGCGGTATAACATGACATTCAGCATCAGTACCACCTTCATGATATGAATCATTAATGAGCCATCACCATAATGGTGATATACAAGTCGCGTGATTTCAACGTAATTTTATGATATCATAGAATAAGACAATCTTTTTAACTTTACAATTACCCATAGAACAAGTGGGTTATGTTGTCCTAATATATTCGGAGATGATTATCATATTATTTCCCATTTAGGTTAATAATTAACAGCGGTTATTTGTGTTTGGTGACGAATATTTGGCAGTGGCCAAAGACCAAAATTTTGTGCTAACACTTTACCACCTATAATTATTCGTTAAGAATGATCCATTTTCATTGCATGTTCATTAATAGGCAACAGGAAGGCAATGACAATGAAGTCTACCTAACAATATGGTACGTATTATTCATGAGAATAGAAAATATATATAACGCACGTTTTATCTCGATTATACATAATATAGTGTTCACAATTTATCAGATCTTATCAGTTGTCAATGTCGGGTGATTCGAACAACAACTATAAAATATCTGTGACGTCGTGTGTACATAAATTGTCCACATCGTAGGTGTTTAGTTTATGGCCGTTGATTACGTATAAAATAGAATATAATTATAATCATAATACGTGTCGATGAAAGCGAGTCGACACTCAGCAATCTCTATTAGATGACCTCTAATCGTGTTAAAAAAAACTTTAGAAACTTACTTAACTTAAAATTCTCTTTTTTCTAATTGTTTATGTTACGCCCATCGTGTGCTTTTTTTTTTTTTGTTACTAACGATGAAATCTCCTAACTGCATGTTTCAACACTAATATAGTCCATTCATTGAATTAAATTTGGGTATAGATATATTAGTTTAGGAAAAACGCGGCCTCCACTCCAGAACCTTACTGGCCCACCTACCATTTGTTCTTCTGAGTGTATGACCAGCCCATTGCCACTTCAGCGAGCTTATTCGCCGAGCGATACCGGTACTGCTAATGAATGAATGAATGGATGAAAATAGATATATTTAGTCAGAAGCAAAAAGAAACTACAATTCATGTTACGCAAACGCAAAAAGTATTAAGACATACATTTTATGATTTAGTACTCGAAAACAAAAGTATTAGATAAAAATAAGAAAAAATTAGAAAGGGTGATGTGCAAAAGACTGCACATTTACCTTTGTTTGTCTTATAATAATACGATGTTACGCAGATGTTAAAATAGATTTGGAAAGTAACACAAAAAACAATGACATAAGCGTGTAGTGTAACGTTATTGTTACCTGTGTCGCGTGCGTGTGTGTTATGCTCTTAATTTTAAAATTAAATGCAATATCCTAAGGTGGTGTCAAAGAGTATTCTAAACTCGCGCATATGTTTGAGCAGAATATTGAATACTAGCGATCAGCCCCGGTTTGACCCATGAATAAGTTTTACACTAGGACCTTCCTCGGGCATTGCTCTATCCACGGGCAAAAGCCGCATGAAAATCCGCTCCGTAAAATTTGGGATAATCGATAACACACAGACCGACAGTTTTTAGGACACAGCTTTCTAACTGAAAGTGGTTGACTAATGGCAACTAACCTAAGCTCTATGAGCAGGGCTATAGTATTTGAAAAACGACTTCTAACTTTACTGGTATTTGAGATGTTATGCATTGTCCGCATCATACAATTCCTTCTAAACCTTCCTATTTACTAGTTGAGGCTGCTAAAATTATTTCTTATTAATTGAAATAACATATAGAATAATATTTTAAGTTAGTCAATGTAACAGACAATGTATGTGCGAAATTTCATTAAAATCAGTCCAATAGTTTCGGAGAAATGTGTTCTAAGTGCAAGCAGTCACTGGCAAATGGCTATGGACTTCAAGATTTAATTAACTAGTATTAAAGTTTGGATTCATAACAAACTCTACATATAAACGTTACGATAGTATTTTCTTATTTTCTACTGTTGAATCTGTTTGTATTCGTTCATATGAACATTTTCGCAGTCAAATAAATAATTAACGATTAAATTTCGTACCATAAAGTATATGGACGATATAAAAATGTGGAAGGCGAAGATAAAATCTACAATCCACTTTTAAGCCTTAATAATAATATTTCAAAAGTTAAGACATCAACGATTGGCGATTAATATATACGATATGACTTATGAAAAAACCGTAAAATATTATACAAATCCATACCAGATCTTTTCAGTTTTAAGGAGACGTTCGCTTTAATGCCATGACGAATGTCCGTTTCAGCATTCACAGTGTAGGTACCTCGTCGCCTTAACATTATTCTAGTTTTAAATCACCACTCAACACATACACAAACAAGACTTCTCTGTGGACACTGTCATAATTATGCAAAACAACAACCAACTTTTTACTCCATATTACTGAACAGCACAACCGCCGCAAACGAACTAAAAATCTAAAAGTAGATTAACGATCGATTGGCAGCAATGCACCTACTATGGCCACCGAATACTCGGAATAAAAGTAATGAATTAAGCGAAAGGCGATTTGTAAACCGCGAGCACATTGGCACAGTTACATGACGAGTATCAGGATCGCTCATGGCTCGACCGCGAGATAGCGAGATCGCCGACACCGCCTGATAACGGGGCTGATAACATCGAGTGGATGTGTCAACCGCTGTTAGAACCACCAATCGTATGCGAATTCGGAAGTCAAGAATACGACTATTGAATCCAATTTAGGGCGACATCATTGAATGTGCAGATGTATGCGCATTGTACATCATGTTTTCCACAAAGGTGAGGTGGGATGTATATATGTCAAAACATTTAAAACTGGTTGATTGGTCGCAACTTACACCTGTGAGCGTCGCGCTTGACTGTCTGAACTCTTAAGCACAAAAGTCCTCGGGCGCTCTAGACTCATAGCGCGACCTATGCCTGTCATGTAACTAAGCATATTCAAAGGGATCCAAACACATTGTCATTTAAGGAGGAAA
>JAFELO010000012.1:326380-350124 GCA_017140195.1 Eumaeus atala | reverse complement strand
GTGTGTGTATGCGTGTGTGTATGCGTGTGTGTATGCGTGTGTGTATGCGTGTGTGTATGCGTGTGTATGCGTGTGTGTATGCGCGTGTGTATGCGCGTGTGCGTGTGCGTGTGCGCGTGTTTGTGGTGTGTGACAGGTCCGTCAATTGCAACATAGATTTTAGTACCATAATATATTTTCCATTCAAGCTCCTTAGCTTTCCATACTTAGCTGTCACATACTGGAGTTTTCACGTGAGCTAGAGTTACCTCCTCTGTAGTAGCTACCGAATAGGGTTGTGATACAGCATGGTACTACCTCCTATAAAAATACCCTGCCATTAACTATAGTCACATTTAAAAAAAATTGCTCAATGTGTCTTACAGTAACTCATGAAGCTGCATTGGACACTTCCCTCAGCATAGATAAGTAAAAAAACAAACAAAAAATCTATAATTTGCCTCTGGATTAACTAATTAATAAAATTGAGTTTTTTCTTTAATTCATTTTGGAAAGAATTATTAACTAACCAATTAACTGTAATATAGTACATAAAATAAATGATAAATTGAAAAGTAAATAATATATTAAAATTTAAATAGAAATCAGCCTAGAGCCTGCTGAAAGAATATGGGTCAATTCATACTAGCCGCAGAGTCGCAGCGCATCGAAGCGTCAATCCGAAACTTAATATAGCAAATTCACCCTTATTTCCACAATGTAATGCACATATTTCTTCCAAGGAAAAAAAAGACGCGCGAATTCACGCGCATTAGAGGGAATTCGCGCGCCTGCGCGCGAGCAACTCTAATTAGTGCGCGCGCATTCGCGCGAAGCCAAGCGACTATTAGGCGAACTACGCGCCGTCTGGTCAGTCGGCAATCGGAATCGGACGGAAACTGTCGTGTCGAAGTGAATCACAATGGAAAACGACGAGAAATTAATTTATTTGGTCCAAAAATACGAATGTTTATTTGACCAAGTTTTCAAATTGAATCATAGTTCATTTTATAATAGTCGCAACAAATACTTGAGTACAGATATAAATCTGCGCAAAAAGAAATGAATTCACCAGATATACGTCTTTTCTTCCACAAGTCGTGAACTCCAAAATTTCGCAATTTTCTTTTTCTTTTTTCTGTGTTTTCTTCTTCTTCAACTTCTGATATAATCAACATCGTAGCAAGATCAATGTCAACCATTTTATACGAGTTTCAACAACGAGATTCAACTGGCAACTGGTGTCCATCACTAATGCCATGAAAAAGCGCGCATTCTCGCGCTAATTCACGCCGATACGCGCGCATTCGTGCGACTTCGCTTTGATTGTGAGGAATTTGATGCTTCGATGCGCTTCGACTCTGCGCTAGTATGAATTGACCCTATATCTTTATTAACATTGTAGTGATTTTTTGAGTATGATGATCATGACAATGGTGCTATTTGCTAAGACATGCTATTTGGAATAATGCACAAATTTAGTAATAGGTAATTAAATGTTATAGAAGGTTTTAAAATAATATAAGGTAAATTGGAACTCAGGCCTGATAAAAAGAAATTAATCCAAAGCAGAGTTGTCCTGGAATTAGTCTAGATTTATTTGGAAATTAAATTAGTACCTACTTCAGTAATGTTTAATTAATTTACATATCCAAAACACTTGTTTATGTCATATTAACCATGTGATCTTAATGGAGTCTGTAATACAATTGATATTATCAATTCAATTAGAATTAATAACTTTCACTTCTATTAACTAATATAGTGTATCTAACTTTATATTGGAATTTATATACACAACAACACATTATCATGCCAGTTTATCATGCTTTAGGCAGAGCAGAGGATCTTTAAGTTAAAAGTCAAAAACATATGCTTTATTAGGTCCATTTTAATGTCATTAAAATACAATTATTTTAATGGTAGCAGTAGTAATTTCAAAATATGCTAAAATTTTATTTTAATGCTTATGCCAAGGTTGATTATGCATAAAATAACCTGTTTTATTTTGTTACAAATATTTTTTTCCAAGTTAGCCTAATGATAATGATGTTTAATATTTTAATTTATTATCAATCCATTTATTTAAGTTAAGTAGATACCTATTATAATTTTTAAGAGTAAGTTTAAGGATATGATTTTATCCAAATTAATTTTATATAACCACCTACCCTGAAGCAATATTTTATAAATTATATTAAGATATAAAAGTAATTTTGAAAAAGATCTAGTCTGGTAGATCTGGATTACTATTCCATAAATGACGTCTAAATTTTTTTCAAATATATTTTGACGTGATATCGATATGTCACAAACCAAGCCGAAGCTTATGTGGCAAATCTATCTCCGATCCAGTAGTAATTTCCTTTAAGTAACATATCTATAATGATTACGGAAGAATGGATATAATTTCAAATATCTTAAAACCTTGCGTAGGTTTCGGAGATAGCAGCCATACTAGTGTCAGTATTAGGAAACGTCAGTCTAAGAAATCACGATGGCCGACAAAGAATGGTTAGGTGGTACTCACTGCTGATTTTTACGCCTCCTAGAGGTGGTTTCGGTGGTTGATTATTATCGAATGTTTTTCGAACGGATTTGCTGCCCTCGGCGAATGATGTGGTCCTAGGGCGTCCGCTCATTATTATAGATATAAAATAAACGGCCGATTCCTGAACTTCATAGATACTACTTCACATTTCTCGTTACCACCCTTGCTTCACTCGCACTGAACTCTCGCACTTTACCGATGTTATATACAGTTCAGGACTCTATGAACGTAACAATAACACTATTATATTAATAAAATGTTAACAAAACTGTTCTATTAATCTTTCACAATATCATTTTGTTAGATTTTTAAAATTTACATCAATACAGTGAACGATAAATTTTTAGTTCCTTCGGACTTCACAGACATGTTCGCTTATTCATTCGGCTCTTGTCGGCTTTTGCTCGGGTCGTGATCCGATCTTCGATCTGTGACGTAGAAAAACACGTTTCACTTGACGCAATATCTACCCGCACAAATGTAAGGCAATTCATTATTTAGTAAAGTATATAACTATTATTGTAACTTAATTTAAAAATCTCTCCACTCCAAATTCAATAATGACCCCGGATACTGCACATACTACAAGTTCACTTTCTACAGATCAAATTTATCTCGTACTTTTGATTATATAATTGGCAACGCATAGAATGGAACGTTGTCACGAATGACGTCAGGCATCGAGCACGTTGTATGTCTTACAAGCGCCATCTATTTGAACAATAGTTCTAATTGGAATACTAATGGATAAAACAGTCTCGTTTTTTTTAATGTGATATTCTGATTGCAGATCGAGCATTATTTTCTTTCAGCCTCACAGTATTACCTGTAGGTTTTATTTTAAATCTATTTAATGTATAAATTAAAACCGTTATTTATTCGAACTAAATTTTTTTTTTGTAAAAATGTTATTCCTTCAATCGTTACCGTGATAGACAGAGCCTGTTACTGTTTAGTTGTCACTATTTGTAAATTTAAAGTATACTTATATAATTCAATACAAAAATGCTTTTGAAACTTTATATCACTATTTTATTAATAAGTTTCTTATGATAGCTTGTTTATTAATCCAATAGTCCAGTTATCAGTATTGACATTACTTACTAAGTCAGTACGTATTAGTTTTACTTTAGTTGCGCGTGCGCAGCGGAGGTTAAACGGCGTGTGTATAAACGTGTGATAGGAATAATGTGATTTTTCTTATTGTTTGTCGAAAATATATATTTATGTTATAATAGTTGTGTAACTTGAAAATAAAATGGAGTGCTACACTTCAGATAGTTGCGATAGTGATAGTAGGGAACAAAAAACACTCGACCTATCAAGTCGATTGTTAGACTGTTTTACGTTAAGTAAGGAGATAAAAGCTTTAATCGAAGAAAATGATTCCGCAGCAAATTACGAGATTATACTTCTTTACGGCAATCGTATACAAAGTCTGCCAGAATCTTTAAACAAGTTTAACAACTTAAGAATGTTAGATGTAAGCAACAATCGCCTTACATCACTCCCAGATATATTAAAATTCTGTCCTCTCACATCTTTGAGAGCAAAACATAATTATCTCACAAACGAGTCTCTCCCAAAATGTTTCTGTTCGTCAAAGAATACTCTCAGGGAGCTGAATTTGAGTGGAAACAAATTTAATCATTTCCCCGAACAAATATTAGACTTAACATCATTACGTTATCTGTATCTAGGGGCTAATAACATAGTCAACATTTCAAAAGACATATGGAAGCTTTATAGGTAAGTACATAAAACATATAACAACAACAACAACACATCTTCACGCCAGCTCCCTAATGTTATAACAAACATATTCATCTCATTTAAATATAAACATAATTATATTTAACACAATGTATACGTAGACATATGGTATGAATTAAAATTCCAAAATCAATGGCATTAAAAATATTCATTATCATAGGTTCCAGGGACCATCTTATTAAAGAAAACCACCAAACAAACTGCAACGCGTGATGATTAATAATGTTGTAATTGGTAGATATATTACATACTCATTCTTGTATCAACGTTATTTTAATATTGCTTTCGTAAATTTACGCGAATGTTTCATATTTGTAATTCTATGAACGGTTTTTATTCCATTTCTCATGATTTAGGGACTGAATGGAACCTTCCAAATGAACAGATCCATCAATATTCTAGGGTTACATGTTTTTTTAGTGATTTGTGGAACTCTTCAAGTATAACGAGTAATGGTCGGATGAAAGCGGTATAATAATGATAAGAAGACAATAAGAATGTTCCGGGGCGAATTTCGTCTACATCGACTTTTTTATTGAGTTTATCTCTTTTTATAAGAAGTAGAGTAAGGTACTTATACTACTCTAGAGATAAGCTCTATAAGGCCCATAGTACATTTGCAAGAGCTATTCTCCTAATTCTCCTAATCCACGGCCGTTGAGAGAACCGACAGCCTAACCTATCTACTCTCCGAGACACTGGGTACAAGGTATCACCGCCGACTTTCCTTCAATTTCGGACTGGTATTATAGAAAAATAAACGAATTAATCTGGGACCTCACAAACTGTGTCTGAATGCTTAGCATTGGACCGTTGAGGTAGTGGTCACTAACCACCTGATCGTTTGCCCCCTATCTCATAAAAAATATTACATCCCCAATTTTAATGTCTGACTCTACTCACAAAGGTTGGCTCCTTCATGTCAGCGCCGGGGCAGACGCGCTGGCTTCAACGTCAGAGTCGGGGGATGACGGACTTCACGGTCTTTCTGCCCATGATAATAATAATTAAACATTCTTATATTGGGATACATCGGGATACCCTGAGAGGTACATCGGCCCCTTTTTCGATATACAAATCTACGAATGCCGACGAGCAATTTATATCAATTCAATGTTCCGAGTCCAGGTCTGAAAAAAAATCATTGTGCACTTGCGCACCAAAATGAGGCCAAGTAAAAAATTTTCGATGAAACTGTCTCGCTCAAATGTATATTACTACTTTAGGAACTGAGGAAGGTCATGCTGCCCTCGTGACTTGAATGACCTGTGAAACGAGAGCTCGACATGAGTGCCGCAATCATAGACACAAGCAAACTCGAAGGGACTTCCTTTTAGCTGTCATGTAGAAAACACTAGAAGTTGAATCGAACACGTCAATAAGTAAACTAGGTTATGTTCTCAGTCACATTGTAATTTATACTAAACTACTACTTTCAAGGTTGACGGATCAGCTCCCACTTTCGGAGCTTCCAGCCTGTCCGGTGTCATCCTCGGGGTTTTTTGGGTATCCGGTTCAGCCGAGATACCCACACCCCCATTGGATCCCACCCAGGTCCAGTGGCATTTCCCGCATCACAAAAAAATCGACTACTTCCTACTATATGTTAAAATGTAGGTAACAATATAGGTATGTTAATTTATTGCTTTGTCGAGCCCAGGGTGTTTTTGTCGTCTGCCTAACAGCAGGTTCTCTTCTGTGTGAGAGCTATCCAATACTTTTTGATTGTTATTCTACAGTAGTAATACCAGGTAATAATAGTTCGTCAATACTTCAAAATGCCATGGTCTCGACCACAACGAGCCCCACGGTTATAGAGCTGTGAGCAGAGGATGGTCCTAACTCAACACAATAATTAGTCTAGCTTTATCTTTATATCAGAAGAGAAAGGGCCTCATCAGCAGTTGGCCACGAGCCCCGAAAGATATAGTTACCTACGCCACTGCAATAATAATAAATATCAGAGTATACTTCCATTTTCTTTCCAAAGATTGAGCAATCAATCTGATCCGTTGGATCCTCGGGAAGGACCCTAGATAATGCGACGGTATTTTCTCGTCCACATTGTTACGATGACCGAAAAACCACAAACCACTTTTATTTGCTTAGGGCTGTACAGTTGATTAAAGGGTGTTGGAGACTTTCCCGAATTATCTTTTTCGGTGTCCTATTCTACTCCTAGAAATAAGTTAATGCGAAAGTTTGTAAGTGTTTTATACTTTCACCCGCCCGGTTCTCGATGACACTCGTATATAAAATAGGCAAGGGTAAATGCTTATTTATGTATATTGCTAATATCTAGTGCTCATGTACTGTTGTGGAAAACAATACGTTCTTACGTCTCGAAAGGGAACAAAACGTCCCATATTCGTTATCTAACAACACGGAGCAATGAAAGGCCTACGTATATTTAACAGGGAAAATGATAAAATTACTTTAATGAACGCATTTTATCATTTTTCATTCATTTTGTATTATACCACAATAGGATTGGAACAAAAACATATTCTTCTACCGTGACTATACCTTTTCCTGTACTATATAAAACGTTGAACATTTTATTGTATAATGTCTAGTTCTGATTAACACCTGCTTCGATAGTCATAGTTATATCCACGGGCAAATGGCTAGAGGATTAGTAATTTGAATAAACAATGTGGAAAATGCAAGGATCTGGTCTGTGATTCCTATACGCCATTGGATAATGAGTACGCCTCGAAAAAACAAACAAGGGAAAATCAATCCGTCCAATACATTTATATTTTACATGACATTATCATAGCGGTACACGTATGTAAGTTAATATGTGTATGTTAGGTTTTATCTCATTTGATATGAAGTATTGGATACAGCTGAATCATTTTGATTATCAAAGCAGTTCATTAGTATTCGCAAGTCATACTTTTTATAAAGCGCAACAGAACAGATATGGCTGTGTACATTTTAAGTATAATATTTATCATAACAACAATATGTTTACCCTGACCATATCATGTCAGCACTCGTCACAGACAGTTACTCAGGGTAGGTCCCGCCTAAGTGTGTATTACGCATTTAGGCGCATTGGGAGCATCGGCAGAGATAATATAGATACAGATATGTGACAGCAATTGGCCGTCTTGGTGAATAGAGAAGGAAGATGGGTAAACAGTACTATCTTTGTGTATCTCTACTCTCGCAGACGCATCGCGCAAGGAGAAATAAATGAAAAACGAGAGCCAGAGAGTAGACTGCTGTCTCATTCGACCTAGACGGCCGCGTTTCAGGCTTGGCTTGGCTTCTCTTCTCTATGTTATCTCTATGAAACGGGCACGCCCAGTAATTACTCACTGAAACCTGCTGCCTTATACTTTAGATGAAATTCACTGAATTAATTTTTCAGGACATCAATTGATTTATACCCTGCTGCAAAGCGGCGGACACACGTTCCTAGTCGAAAGCACACAGGCTAAGATATATCTTAGCCCCGCTTACAAGAGAGCAATCTATTGAGTTCGGTATACGTACCATGAATATAACATACACATGATATATACACAACGTCTACACAGAGGCGTCTCTAAAAATGCGGGAAATGGGTTCACCGATTTCTTTTATAACATTTAAATCACTGCTGGTCATCTCCACAGAAACTGTGGGGGGGGGGTTACGGGCATCGAGGCGAACTTCATAACCCGGGTTGGGTCGCAAGGGTTGGGCACGACTATTCCCTCGGTAACGGGGCCGCAATAATTGCGGGTTGCCATCCTGGCTTTTGGCTCAGGGAAATGTAGGCTCATTTAGGGCCTGTGTGTTGTGTGGTGTGTTGTGACTGTGGTGAGTAGCGATTGGGTGTGTTATGCGTGCGCAAGTGTGATCCTCGTCCGGATCGCAGGACACGCAGTCGCCAGTCCGCTTGGTGGATCACGGGGGGGAGTTCACGCGGATACGGTCTCCCGTCAGGTGGTCGCGCGTGCAGCGAAGCCAGGTCGCGTAGATGAGCATGCGGTCCATTGTCTGCCCTATTGAACATAGCGCTCGACAATCGAACCACAAACTCATCCAGCCACTCTATCCGCAACTCAATCGCGGACGTAGCGACCGGCACCCGTGATGACCCGTAGGGAGGGATATATTTTGCTGGGCTTGCAGGCGTTTCCGCTGGGCCTGGGAGGTTAGCGCGTACTCGTATGTCTTGTAAATCCCCAGTTTCGTCCGTGTAGGAAGTCCGGACGCTAGTACCGGCCACAGCAAAGCGCGGGCTGTTCTCGCTTGGTTGACCGCTCGGTCCATCTGCGAGCCCTTCCGCAGCGCGCGGTCGATACTGCATCCGAGATACACGACTGGGGATTCCCAAGACACATCCTGGCCTCTGAACTTTAACCGCCCCGGCATGGAGCGCCTCTTGATGACATATAGCGCCGTCGTCTTATCCACGTTGACGGACATGCACCACCTATCGAGCCATTCCGGCAACCGGCCCAGCATGCGCTGCATGCGCCCAGTTGCGAGCTCCGGCTTTCGGGACGAGGTTACGTATGCGCAGTCGTCGGCGAACAGCGCGGGCATGACATCCACCTCACCCTCTCCCGAAGGATCGTTGAGTGTGGGGATGTCGTTGGTGTAGGCCGCGTACAGGCAAGGGTATAGGCAACTGCCCTGTGGCACTCCGGTACGTATGGCCTTCACCGAGGAGTGCCTCCGCTCCACCGCTACCTTGAAGGTCCTACCTTCTAAGAATGACGCCACTAGTCTCACAAATGCCAGCGGGACGCCGGCGTCCACCAACTTGTACAAGAGTCCCGGGTGCCACACCCTGTCGAAGGCCTTCTCCATATCGAGAAAGACTGCGACAGAGTGTCTCCCCTTGTTCATCTCTACAGACAAGTGGTGGATCACCCGCGTCAGTTGTAACGTGGTCAAGTGGCCATGGCACATATGGGAATGTACAGCTTGAGCCTCCGAAGCAGAAGCCTCTCGAACAACTTGGCGATGTGGGACAGCAGCGTTATCGGCCGGTAGCTTCCAGGCAGGCTTCGGGACTTTCCCGACTTCGGCAGAACGATGACCCTCCCCTCTTTCCAGGTCTCCGGAAAGTGGGCCGTCCGGAGAATGCCATTTGCGATCTGAGTGAGAGCCACGGCTGCTCGCCTAGGCATCATCACCAGCGCTGTGGGGGGATGTCATCGGGGCCTGGAGCTTTGCGCCTCGAGAGGCGAAGTGCGACTTTCCGCAGCTCAGAGGGGGAAATTAAATCCTTCTCGCTGAGTGGCGGAGTCGGGCTCTGGAGGAGCTCTCGAATGCGGCACTCCACCTGCTCGTGATGCTCTGCGAACGACGGCGCCGCTGGGTGTGGTGAAAACTGCGTGTGTAGATGTGATGCGAGCACCTCGGCGCGAGCCTGCGCTCCGTAGTGTTTCGCGCCTGTGGTGTCTAGAAGTGGAGTGATGGTGGTCTTTGGCCTCGTGAGACGTCTGTTTAAGGCGTGCAGGCTGGTGTCGTTTTCGCTGGCATGGAAGACTGTACTCTCCCAGCCTGCTCCACGACACTCCCTCACCTTCGCAGACAGTTCCTCGGCCAGCTGTTAAGTTGTGCCTTGATCCTCGGACAGCGGGTACGGGCCCAGAGTTTCCTCATCTGGCGTTTCCTCTGCAGGTCCGCCAGTAGGCTCGGGGGGAGCTCACCCCGCCGGCTCGCTGTCACCGGTACGACGGTGGTCGCCGCCGCCCGCGCCTCCCGTGAAGAGTCGAGCGGCGGCCTCCACCTCGTCCGGAGTAGACAGTTGCCCGGCGATGGTGAAGTCGAAGTGGCTATCCTGATAGACGGCCCAGTCGATCCTCCTTCTGGTCCGCACTTCTTCCCTAAGTATTGCTCCGGAATGAAGTGTGACGAGGATGGGTAGGTGTTGAGTGTCGAGGTCGTACAGGACCTCGATGTTGACCGTGGCCTTGAGGTTCTGGTGTAGGGCGATGTCCAGAACGTCCAGGGTGCGCAGGGGATCCGTAGGCACGTGTGTACGGTGCACCGTGTAGCCGCGCTCTTCCGAATCCTCCTGCAGCCTGAAGCCAGCGTTGTTTGTGACGGCCGGACGTTGTGACGGAACATTTGACTATGGAACCAACGGTATTAACTTAACACCTAATTCGCCATTGACAGCCTCCATGATAATGCAACTTTAGCTATCGCGCGGGGGTAGCGACCCCCTCGTTAGAGGGGGGGGGGAGCGCTACCGTTCTTCCCGACTTAGATAATACTAGTTACTTTAGCTAATCTTAAATAATTATCCGGATGCATCCTACCTAATTGCGGGAAAGGGTTTTCCTATCAACCAAAATCTCACCTAGTACCGACACGACCGATGAAGCTGCTCTGGACACTTCTGTCAGCATAGAGCAGAGAACAAACTTGCACTTGACAGGGTAAAGTGTATGATAATTCATTGATAGGATGATGTTTTCAGTTTTATCTCATGTCTGTACAGTGAAGATACATTGTAACGATGTAAGATATGGAATTTAGGAACGGCAAATTGCCAATCAATAAATGTTATATAGCGAAGGTATTATTTTTGTGCTCTATTTTTGCGTGTTTGCAACGAATAGGGAGAGGTAGTGCCATGCATGGTGTACAACACTACATACTTCTATGTAACAGAATTGAGCCGGCACGACTGGGGAGGTACTTCTCGCTCACGTATTACCGCCGTAAAGTGTCATCTTCAGTGTCGCGTTTCGTGCGGTTTGTCACAAGCCGGGGGTAACGCATCGGCATTGCAATTATGTGGATGTTCATAGGCGTCGGCAGTCGTAAGATGGCTCAGGTTTCTCGTTTGCCCCCCTATTCTATTAAGAAAAGAGGAATAAACTCAAAACTACGGGAGCTAATTTCTAATACACGTATAGGCACAAAAATGTAATGAGGCAATGAGAACCAATTATAAGTAATTAGTAAATGCACTTGGTGTACTATCAAATTTCATTGCGAATCAAACTTTATATCCCTCATAACATCAAATGAATACTCACTGATAAACTTTCATATTTCTGCTAATATACAATGTCTACCTATCCGTCGCAAACTCTTGTTTTATGATACACGCGTTAGCAGTTTATCAACATGTCGCAGGAATTGTGGACTTTTGACTTGTACAAGTGCCTGCATATCGCATATCGCCTCACTGATAGCCTAAGGAGTCTGCTCTTTCGTATTCATGCTTGCTGATATGTGTTATGACATCTTATTTATATTGATACTATTACACACTTACGATGATCGTGTAGCCAGAGTTTGCGTCACACTGTTTGTGTGTGACATAACTATTTTCTTTTACCAGCAATTCAGTCGTATATTATACTGTATCATCACATATACGCGATGAGTAGGTTATCACTTCTTACAGTATGGGAATCCTATGATTGGCCATCAAATTGCAACACATAAAGGACTTAAAGAACATTGGTGCTCGCAATTTAGTCACAGTAGTACACAGACAATACATACTAAGTAGTAGTAATAATTAGAAGCGCCGCGCGGTTTAGCATCCATAAACAGCGTGCCTATTTCGTTTCTATTAATATACCTGTTGCCGTTAACCCTCAGCTCAGATAAATCTTTTTTTTAAATATATATAAGATAGGGTGCAAACGAGCATGTATGTAGTCTACCACCACATCTGTAAGACAGACACGCTGCCGACCTTTAAGGAATAGGTATGCTCTTTTCTTGAAGACCTCTAAGTCGTATCGGATCGGAAATGCCGAGGGCGGCAGCTGGTTCCACAGTACAATTGTGCGCGGTAACAAGTGTCGTTTAAACCGCACTGTTGTGGATTTACGGACATCAAGGTGATGGGCGTGGAACTTAGAGTTCTGTCGCGATGTCCGAAGATGGAATTCCGGTATTAAGGTTGCTAGTATTAAGCCGAACAATTCCTCGGAACACTCCCCATGAAAAATACGATAAAAGACGCCCAGCTTCTTTGATGCTAATTTAGCTTTCGCTTCCAAATGTCGACACCAATTGTTCCGATACTAGCTGAGGCTATTGGCTCGTTTTCAGAAATCCTACCCCTTCGGTATAGGAGATACGACGAAGGGTGACTTTTAGCGGTAAATGCGCAAACTTGTGTCTTATGGAGATAAATTTTAGCAAGTTTAGCCTGCTCCATTCCGAGACATTGGATAACAATTCCTCGACTGCAGACACAAGTTTGTTCCGATACTCGTTGACGTGTTCCCGGGAAATATTGGCACGGTCAGTGTATAAAACATCCCCAGTGCTATCACCTGCGTAACAATGAAGGCCACTAGTTTGCAGCATATCATGGATACGCAGAAGAAACAGCGTAGGATACAGAACACAGCCTTGAGGAACACCAGCGTTGACAAATTTAAGGTCGGAGCATGCGCCGCCAACCACGACCTTTATGCTGCGATTTGTCAAGAAGCTAGTGATCCAATCGCATAATTTCCCGGAAAGTCCGTATGAATAAGGCTTTGAAAGGAGCAAGTTTGGGCCAAACACGATCCAAGGCCTTCGCTACATTAAGACTAACCGTCAATGCCTCCTCCTTGATTTCTACCTTCGCCCATCGGTGCGTTAAATAAATTAGAAGATCACCAGCTGAATGTCCACGGCGGAAACCGTAATGGCGGTCACAGATTATTTGATGATCTTCAAAGTTTTTGATGATCTCGCAATTGCAAAGGAAAAAATAGGAAAACAAAGGGGCTATCGCAATAGGTCGGTAGTTGGATGGGTCGGAGCGGTCACCTCTTTTAGGGATTGGGTGCACTAAAGCTGTCTTCGAAGAGCTTGGGACTATGCCAACAGAGTAGGCGAATGGACCTACCCGTCTCAGTATTACTAACCTAACGCGTCTCAGGAAGTACTCTTCCTGAGACGCGTTAGGTTAGTAGTACTAATTTAGGTTAGTAATAATAAGCGTTCAAATAATCACACACTTAAACTTTCAAGACTTTCAAATATCAAGGCACTACCTACAGTAAACCTAGAAGTTACAAGAGCTGGGAACGATTTTATAACAATATAGATAGTATATAGATCAATGTTCGTTCAAAAATCTGGTAGAAAAGAAAAATCTGATACAATTCCTTGGGGGCTATAGTATACTCGTAAGGTAAACCACATCCTTGCACTAACGACTGTTAAACTTTTTCTTCCTTATTGATGACCGATGATTTAACCTCAAGGTCCCCCCGAACAATATTGGAGGACAAAGCGTCGCCCAAAGGATTAGCCTGGGGTGATCCTAGACACCAATTGAACCGAGGAGTTGGCGGCTCTTAGTATCCCTCCTATAAGAAAAGGGGACTAAAGAGCAGCAGGAAGTGTCGCCCTTTGCATCTTATAAGAAGAGGGGACAAAAGAGCAAAAAGTGGCGGTGCTTTTGCACACGGGTGAAGGGGCGTACCTCACCCCATTGCACTGTCCTAAAGTCGGTGGAGATGTCATGTGGTGCGGGGCAACCACTGACGATTTGCTGTTCCGGGGCACCTCACCAAAGGCGGCACTCGCTATGGTTTATGTGGGTATTCGGCGCTATGTAATGTGCCGCGAGCCCCACACACCACTGGACCCCACCCAGGGCCAGTGAAGGCGTACAAATGCGTAAAAAAAAAAGGCGTCAACAAAGTCAAAAAGTAAGACTATACTGTGCATGAAATATAGAAACAACGGTTTAGCTGCGTATCGTGCGATGCCCTAGTGTTGAATTTAGACATTAAATGGCCAAAAATGAAATAATTTTAATACTAGTTATTACTGTAGAAATATGCTAGGTTTTTAATATTATTTCCGAAAAGTTCACATTTTAGCCTCTAGTTTGCCTGACAGTCTGGAAGCCC
Organism: Eumaeus atala; assembly: GCA_017140195.1. Lineage (NCBI taxonomy): Eukaryota > Metazoa > Arthropoda > Insecta > Lepidoptera > Lycaenidae > Eumaeus > Eumaeus atala. Next base: position 335,976 of record JAFELO010000012.1, on the reverse strand, counting down.
GGTTCTAGTTCATGCAAAGGGATTAGAGGCTTTCCAAAAGTGGTAAAACCTCCAATATCCGTATGCCGCATTTCTGTCATAATTATACTTTCTTACACCTCCCGGACATGATTCTCTCCAGGTGGCAGTCATTTAGGTCAGCGCCGAAATACAGCAATAGCCTGAGAGCTATCCCCGTCAGATAGGCTCATGGGCCCTCCGGTCATAATAATTATTGTTAAATTTGCTGTCAATTATTGTTGAATTAGCCCTTAATCATCCCGAGATGTTTCTATCCTATCTGCGGGCTGGGAGGCTCGATATAGAGGGGGCTCAGACGCTCTTTCGAGCCCAAAACTATTCTCGTGGCTCGATAAGTACTCACAGCAATCCGATGAAGCCGCATTGTTGACCACTCCTCGCTTTCACAGCACAAGTTCAGGTCCGAAAACAAAAATCTCATTGATGGGGAATTATGACGGATACATTATCAATTAAGTATACTGAAAATTTACTTATTAGACTATTATTATAGTTAACGGCAGTCTCAGTAGTTGGTAATTTATCAACTTAACGGTCAACGACTGCGGCTGTCTGCATGCGTGTTAAAAAACCAAAACGGCCGGCATTTGCATACAGTGTGTATTAAGCATTTGCAGTGATAATGTGTAAACTATGAGTGTAAATATTTTAAGGCGTAAATACATGTGATATTTTCTTTATCAGCAGGTAGGTGCGCGCTAAAAACAATGTAGTACGAGAGCCACGAGCAAGAAACATGATGTAGATAACACTGGCTTTATACGTATATTAGGGCGAGATGATTGTGGGAGCTACGCGAGAATGGGCTGGCTAGAAATAGAACTCAATAGAATAATGATGCTTCATATATGAATTTATTATCTTAACGCGTATTTTCATGTACTTGGCATAGGTACTTATTCCATACGGTTCGTCGCAAACCTATAATGAAAAGACTACTATCCCTGTGGGAAAACTGATTCAATGGATGTTCTCTGATAAACATAACTTAACTAAAGACAATGAATGGCTTGCAGTAGGTATACCGTTGCGCTGGTAGGATTACCGTCCTCTTGTTTCGCATAAATCTTGCTTCGATGCCTTCAAAATGTTGTAGGACCTGCGTTCTTGAAGTTAAGATATTAGTGAAAGAGAAAAGAGTGAAATTGAATCCTTAACTCACTAGTTACTCACTAACGTAACCTAACCTACTTAAATAGGCCACTGCCCATTTAAGTAGGTTAGGTTACGTTAGTAGTAGTATTATACAGGTGACTGCCCCACCATGGTTCGTGGCGTGCCACTTGTCGTGGCGGTGGGGCTTAATAGCCTGGGGCGAATCCAGGCGAAGCCTATTGAACGGAGGGGGATTTTTATACTCTTATAAGAGGGGGCTAAAGATCAGGAGGAGGAATCGCTTTCGGTACCTCTCCTATAAGAGAGGACCAAAGAGCTACAGGAGGCGCTTTTGTGCACGGGGCAAGGGGCGAGGATGGGAACATCTCCCCATTGTACTGCCCCAAAGTCGCTGGGGTTGGCCTTTAGTACGGGGCAACCCCATCTGTGGAAGTGGAGTTGGTCCCTTAGGGGCTGACTAACCGTCGAGATGCCATGATGATTTGTTATTCCGGGGCACCTCACCAAGGGCGGCACTGATGGCACTCTCGGTGATTTTTGTGGGTATTCGGTACTGTTATGTGCCGCGAGTCCCACACACCACTGGACCCCCACCCAGGGCCAGTGAAGGCGCGTAAATGTGTTTCCCAGCGTCAACAAAATAAAAATGTTACTGACTGGATCTCAGCCACAAATAACATATCTATGGACTTGCCAATCCCGCATGATTTATTTGTACTATACATAAATGGTTGATAGACTAAAGTGACCGGTGAGAAAATCGCTCCGGAACCAACGGCTTGCTTCCAGTTCCCCCACGATAATGTAGGGTCCAATTTAGCTGCCGCGCATGAGCTCGTTAGAGAGGGAGCCGGTCCCCTTGGGCAAGATAATTATAGTTAACTTCAGGTAATCTTAAGGAACAATCGGAATGGATCATTTCCATCTGCGGAAAAGGATAGGCTCTCCCCCTACCGACCACAATCTATCCTAGACCGTTGCGTTACGTATCTTGCTGCATTGGACACTTCCGTTAGCACATATCAGAGAAAAAATGCTTTCTAAATTAGGTTGTGTCGCACTGCCAACTCCCTGGCTTCGGACTACGCTAATACTCTACCTTACGTCTGAATAGATTTAGCCTGGACTGGCATTTACTTTTACATTATACCTATTTATTATTTATTCCATAACCTTGTTCTGCCTAATAATACAATGTAAGTAGCTAGTAAGCACGTAGCCAAGTGCGAAAAACGATATCGATGTCTTAAGTATAAGCGAATGTTTTATTGTAATGAGTAACATTACAATAGAAGTATTTTTACGGATTTTATCGCCGGTTATTTAATTAGCCCGACGTTTCAGAAGCTTTACAGCAACTATCGGTTGAACCGAGGTGTCAGGTGCACAGATGTCACAATTAAAAGCACCCGAAGAATTACAATTATCTACTTGTTGCGATTAACGCAAACAGTAGGTACTTATTGCTGCTTTGAGGTGTTATGTTTAGTTTTTTATTTCAAATTTGCCAAAACAGGTGACGCGTAGGAGTGGTTTAAATCTCAAAAATACATAATAACCTAAGATGGGCATGAAAAACAAGCGTTTTACTGTCGCATCTAAAGTTTTGACATTTACATTTCGATGTTATAAATACCTAGCTACTTAAAATCTAAGATATAATTTGTGTCGTTAATTAATGATCTTTACTGTGTTTCCAGCCTGCAAATACTGTCCATGGGGGGAAATCAAATAAATGAAGTACCAGACTCCGTTGGCGCCTTAACTGCTCTCCAAGCTTTGGTCTTGAGTGACAATCAGATAGAACAGCTCCCATCCAGCATCGCCAACCTTAACCAACTGCGATCGTTACATATCAACAAGAACAATTTGAAGACCCTCCCGACACAATTAATAAAGTTAAAGTGTTTGACAGAGGTAATTTCTTAATTTATTTAAGTATATGTCTCGACCTACTTATTTTATAGGACAGGATGTGACATTTTAGTCTTTCTTACACCTAATTTTCTTAAGATATTATATTCTAAGAAAAATGTAAAGCAGTATTACAGTATATCTAACCTCACACACGCAGTGAGAGAAACGAATGAAAAAAAGACGGAGTGTACATTTGCTGTTTCTTTCTGGCATTATATTCTCTGGTATTTAGGTAGACTTCCCTTTTCTATCTACTTTATCTCTAAAGTCCCACCGCTAAGCCATCGCCCAGTTGCACAAGTAAGTACAAGAATATGGACCGACTTACGTAACCGATTCTTTTGATATTCTATCGCATTGGTAAAAAAAACAGGTCTAAACATTAGGAATAACTCATCTCTATGGAATGACCTTCTAATGATTTTTCTATAGAATGTTCCTGAAGTAGCAATGGGCTGGTCACACACTCAGAAGAATAGATGGTAGATGGGCCAGTAAGGTTCTGAAGTGTAGGCCGCGTTTAGGAAAACGAAGTGTTGGTCGACTGCTCAACAGGTGTGAAGACAATCTCCGTTCGGTAGCCGGTCCGGGATGGATACGAGTAGCAAGGGATCGGTCGTCTTGGCGTTCATTGAAGGAGGCCTATGTCCAGCAGTGTACGGATAGGGGCTGACATACATACATACATACATATGTACATATACAAGTACCTAGATATATTAAAAGCATCATTGCTAGGCTTTATTGTCATGGTGAAGAGAGCGGATTCATAAAAAATGTTATGCCCATTGTAGGCACTAGGCATAATATTTATTTTTACGAGTTACATTTCTAGGATTATTCAATGTACATGTGAACAGAATGGTGTCTCTAATCGCTAATAGATTGTATACAATGGTTTAAGACATTTAATTTTATCCAAAGATTGTATTTTAAAATTCACTGGCCATGCTCTGCGGCAAGAGTTTACGTAGATTAAATTTTACCATTGTTTTTTTTTTCAGGATAAAGACTATTTTCGTTGTTCCTAATTGCAACTATATCGATCCAAATTAGAACTAAGTCCATTTTGTGGTTTATACGTAAAAATTAACAAACTTACACACAAACTATCTCATTTATAAAATAATACTAATATTAAAACTGCGAGTCTGTATGTGATGTCATCACGGCCAAACTCCAGCGACGATTTTGATTAAAATTTCATATGGTTAAATACCAGACTTCAATCATGGCGAAATTTCTTTTTCAAAAAATAATCCCAAAAATACAATTGGGAAAGTTTGTAAGAAAGTCATGTCGTCAATCATGTAACTATTCTACGTTGACAAAATCCCGGGTTATAACTAGTATTAAATAAGTAGAAAGTAAGATTTGCTATATTACTATACGTAACACAGAGAATGTTATCACTTATCATGGCCAACCTCAACTTTTAAGTTTCTTCGCGCTAGCGAATACTACTTTATAGCTAGAATACACCCGTATTCGCAGGTAATTACTAATTTGTAGTCCATATGTGCTAATTTGCAGTTGAGTCTCCGAGACAATCCACTGGTGGAGAGGTTCGTCAGCGATATGACTCTACAGCCGCCTTCGCTACTGGAACTCGCTGCCCGTTCGATCAAGTTGCACGAGATAGCTATACAAACCGGTGACATCCCGATAACGTTAATAAGATACCTGAACCAAGCGCAATGCTGCGTCAACCCCAAGTGTAAAGGTAACATTTATAACATTTTTTTTTAATACTTACTAAATCATCTGGCGCATGTTACACATGCGCATGCACTAAATCATCTGTCATTTAATAAGTATTTAAGACTCGGCTACAGGATTAGGGTGTCAGCACATAGCCACCATAGAGATAAGGTAGGTATAGTAGGGAAACCCTAGACAGTTGTATGACTGCGAGTGTCCATATTAGCTAATAGAGTAAAAAGATGAAAATACATTACTTATTTTCTCTCGCATGCCAATATTTTCTGTTTGTCAACAGATTATTTATTTGGAATGAATTTGTTTGTATAATCTGACATCTTTTTAAAAGGAGAGGCAGATAGTGAGCCACATTTGCTTTCTCTTTGACGGATGCGTTTTAGGCTGGCTATTTTTATATTTATACCCAGGTCGTGTCAACCATAGCTGGAATGCTAAAAGAGGCGAGTTCTTATAAACAAATATTTTCTACACTTCCAAATTGCTTGTCCAAACGGAACACCATTTCATTTCGGTTTATGGAAGTCTTTTTTTATGGAATATCTGTAATTTATAATTATGTCTTTTTCAGGTGTGTTCTTTGACAACCGCGTGGAGCATATAAAGTTTGTAGACTTCTGTGGTAGATATAGGATACCTCTTCTACAATACCTATGCAGTTCAAAATGCATCACTGGCAGTTGGGAAAGTAGAGAGATTGACAGCCATCCTGATTCTCATAAAATGCGTAAAGTCCTTTTGGGTTGAAGCAACATCAGAAGAAGAACTTAATGGCCATTCAAGTATTTTAATTAATATTTTATAATAAAATTTATTAATCATTTTATATCACAAAAGATTATTAACGCTTGTCATACAATAAACAGTTAATAAAATTATCAGGTACTCAGGTAGAAATATTGACCCACAATTTGTGCGGTTGTTAAAAGATGTAGAACAAAATATATACCAGATATGTATTATGTAGTGTTGTGGGTTCTAAACCTGGAAAGATCCACATGACTTGGGACTATATCTAAAGACGTATCTACAAACTCTCATGTGAGACACATAAAATACAAACCTTCTTATGTAATATTTTTTAAATCACTTGAATGGCCTTTTTACTATGTGACAAAAAAAAAAGTTTGTACATTATTTAATCATAATTCACTTACGAAGGCATAAGTGTATTTGATTGAAGTCTTTATATAATGAAAATATATAAAAATGTTATTAATACATACTTGTTTCCTACTGGATCAATACTAAATACTTATATATTGTATAAATTAGGATAATAGAAAAAATGCATTTTATTCTATATAGCCTATACTTATTTAATTGTTATGAGACAAATATATGAAATATATTACTGGTTTTTTTTTGTTTATATATCAACCTAACTATCTTCTTGTAAAAACTTCATCCTTGCCTCCTTTCCTCTAATAATGGCAGCTTTGAACAATTTACAGTACAGCTCTATAGCAATGGGGGTGTCGTCATTACCTGGCACAGGATACGTTATAAGATTAGGGTTGCAGTTTGTATCAACAATACCAATTGTCGGTATCAACATCTTTGCACTATCCCTAACAGCTGTATGTTGATTTAATATATTATTTTGTGTATTCAAAAATATACAAAGGTCGGGCAATCTTGTGACCGCACCAAATTGATGGTTTGCATTTGTAAATATACCTCCTCTCCAAAATCTTGTGTGTGCATATTCACCACATTCCATTGCAGTTTTCTCAACCAAATGTGCATTCAGTGCATTTCTATTAAAGAAACAAACAATTCCCCCTCTGTAAGCTACATGTGCTGTGAAATTTAGCGCTTTTCTCAAGTGCTCGGCCGTCACATCTAAGTCAAATATTAAGTGACCTAACCTTGAGCCATATAAATAAGGTATCATTTGTTCATTTAAAGAGCCCTCTTTATGTCCGTAATGTACTCTGGCATCAAACAAATCCTTTACAGTAAATAAATTGTGTACTTGGAAATAATCTGGATGATCCAAAGGGTTCTTTTTCAGATTACCTGAAAACAGGACATTTAATGCCTTTTAATCTATTGCTAAAATGAAAATATATTATTACTATTATTATCACTCAATTTTTTTTTGGTGCTTGCAATACTATTTCATTACTTGACTAATTACTTGGTACTAAGTTGTACTAGAGTAGTAGCATATCAAAACTACATGTAGTTTTTAAACTTTCTGTGATCATTCTATATCATTGTCTCAACATGTAAAAGTAATTGTTCAAAACACCCCCATACATTTTTACATACAGGTATTTATATTGTTTTTGTACATTTATGCAAATGTTATTATGTAATAATATGACTCTTTAACAGATTATATTGTGTTTCTTAAGATTTACTTGTGGAATCATCGTAATGAACAAATACATCATCACCATAACATACAGGTATTCATTAAATGTGATGATAAACTTAGAAAACATATAACAAACAATAAACACAGTAAATCTAAAGAGAGATTCCAGGCTTAAACACAGGCTACATTTTCCAAATTAGCATCATAGAGCTGGAATTCTTTAAAGGTTCCAATTAAAAACTTGATGAAATACAACAATTGAAAGAATTCAATGTATACTTTCATATGACTGGCTTTCAAATTATTGTTGTTGGTTGGTGGGCTTGGACTATATGTCCATACAGAAAATTAATTAGTAATAGTCGAAAACATAATCTATTACATGTGCACTATTGGTATGTTCAGACAACTTTCCAGATATTTTAGTACCTATTGCTAAGAACAATGAGAGTGTTTCGATCAGAGCCTAAAAGTGAAGAAAAATAAGTATCAAGGTTCTAGGGATGATCATATGATTGCAAATTACTGCTTGAGTATCACACAAATGCTTCTAAATATATTTCCATTTTAAAGATCACCAAAAAACATTCAGCCCACTTGCAAATACTATTTATAATTAGATATTTAAAACATGCTAATTTCTTTTTTTTTATTATATATTATGTATACAGTTTTAATCAGATTAACCCAGAAACCAAAATTCTGCTAGTTTTGGTGGCACCAAAATAAGTGACCAGTTTAAATCAAATAAATTGTTCAGAACCAGGTCCAGACATAGTAGAGGTGGATCACATAGTAAAGCTGATGAGCTGGCTTTGGATTTTAAATATGTACTTTAATATAATGAACTTAAATTATAAATGCATGTTTTTATAAGGTATGATGGGATTGACATATCTTATCAGATAAGAACCCCATAAATAATGTTTACAAAAAAATAGATACTAGATTTTCTTGGCTATTAAAACTTAATTTGGTTGGAACCAGTGTTACAACAGGTGTAATATCAATGGTTTATGTACTTCGTAAATTTTAAGGTAACGGCACACTACTACATACAATCTTATTCACACAAGTGAAACTTCAAATAAAATTAAAATAAACTCACTTTCCTGTGTATTTTCTACAGGTTTAGGTTCAGTTGCGGTTGAATGTTTTCGACTGCTAATGCTATTCCACGCTCGCAGTGCTAACAAACAGAATTATTAAACGTAAATTATGTATTAGTCAAATTAGAATAATTAAAATGTACTTAAATATCACCTAACCGTTACTTACTTAAATAACGTGTAAGCATTTTTATTTCACAAAATATTAACTGAATTAAAAAATAAAATTTATGAATACAATACAAATTCCTTCCTCTTTTCATATGAGTTGACAGTTGATAATTTAGTATTGACACTTGATACATGTCTCTGATCAAGGAGATAATAGATAGGTTAGAACTTGAGAACCCATTCATAAATGTAATATAAATAGATAGCTAGATAGAGCAGCCAGCCTAAAACGTGTTCATAGATGCAATATAGATAGATAGCGAGATAGAGCAGCCAGCCTAAAACGTGTCCGTCTAAGTCGCAAGAGAAAGCCAAAACAGAGAAAGATGGCTATCTATCTGTTTTTCGTTCATTTCTATGGCACGTTCCGTTCACGTCTAGATAGTTTCGCAGATTGGTACCTGCGAGATTAGTTAGACGAAAATATTAATGTAATTTTCGTCTTTCTACTCTGTCAACCAACACGGACACTCGCAGCCATAGACGATTGGCATCCCGACCATACACATAATGTAGATGGAGTAGCGAAGCCATATGCAGGCCAATAACTGCGTGTGGAATCTTGCTACATAGAGAAGGAAGATGACAGTGTGTTACTGTCTTTCTCTATTCAATTACGCGTGCATTTTGTGTAGGGAGAAAGGGAATGCTCTATGCACCGTCCAACCAGCTCTGGGTGAGCCGGAAGTAAACCTTTGCAAATGCCTTCGGCCGCCATGGTTCCGTTCCGTATTTGTCGGCGACAGGAGTCACTATGTCCATAATATTATCTCTATGAAAGGCATCGCTAATTACCCATCAAAATATCAATAACATTATATATATCGAAGAATAATATTAGGCAAATAAAATAAAATTGAGCGCTCATATGTATTTGGTTCAACAATCTTGTTAATATCGATAGTATTTATAAAAATAATTGAGTCGAAATGAAGTTTTACATTGTAGTGATTGAATAGTATGGTATGGTCTGTCCCATCTGTATGGTCGGGAAGCCATAGTCAAGTCTATGGCTGCGAGTGTCCGATTTGGTTAATAGAGAAGGAAGATGAAAATTACATTATTTTTCACAGAGAAAAATTAACAGTAAACAGTGACAGATAGTAAGCCACATTGGCTTTCTCTGCCGACTTAAACAGACACTACACCATCTATCTATATTACCTTTATAAAGGCTTCCCTAATGTACCATTTATTATCTCTATGATATTAAGTCA
>JAFELO010000012.1:189884-320339 GCA_017140195.1 Eumaeus atala | reverse complement strand
GGGGGGGGGGGGGGTGACGCAAATTCTCATGGATTTTATTATAAATAAGGAGTCTTTACTGGGAGAGGGTGGCGATGGCGGGTAAACAGCACCGCCTGGGTCTTACTGGCAATTACAGCCAGCCACTGATATTAGGGAGCTAGATCTCGACCGCCACGTGTGAGCTATTTAACGAGGTGGCGAGATTGGCGGTATCGTCAGCGTATAATGCGGTCGTAGTTTGCACGAGGCTGGCGAGAGGCACATGTCCGAATGGGCTTGTCCCATGCGGACGTAGAAAGATCGCCAGAAAGCCAGCCAAAGATTTGCCAGGAAGAACTGTACAATGGTTATTATGAGACGGGTGACTTGGGCGCAGATCTATTAAAGAACAGGCCCTCCGCCAGACACGGTCGAAAGCCTGTTCTATGCCCAGGAGAAGGGCCGTGACGGACTCTTTTTTGTACAAGAACGTCAAGAGTATGGTTCTGCTAAACTTGTGTGTGGTGGAGTGCTTGGACCTGAAACCTAACTGGCCGGCCCGTGGTGGCAGGCTGTACAATTATAAGTTTGGCGACATTGTATGAAAATTAGTTGCAGATATTTATTTATAATATTTTCAAGACATAATTAAAAAAATTTTAAAGTCAAAACTTCGATGGCGTAAGGACGGCCGGTGCATATTCAGCATACGAAAAGGGATGCCATGGGTTGAAGGTTATATGAAAGCAGTATTATTTTTGCCTGAAAACGAAAAGCCAGAGGGCATAGTATTATAATATGGTGTGGTTCCACTATATTGTAATACTATGTATTAATACGCTAGCTGTCGCTTGCGGCTTGGACGGCCTTGTTTTTGGACGGCTTCCCTTCTCTATCTATATTATCTCTATGATTGTGTTCATAGAGATATGGTTGTGATGCTTGTGATTGAAGATTGAAGTTTTGAGTTTGACATTTAATGTAAAAATATGAAGGCAAGTAGATGTGTACAGGTTTAATGCGTATTAATTTAGCACAAAAGTATTATAAATTATTATTTACTTGAAACTGTTCAAATTTTATTCTGTGGCAAAAATATTAGCTCTTATACGTGAGGTGTACAATTCAAAATTGAACAAGTTATAGAAGGATAGAAGGATGTTTAGGGCATGACTGCATATATAAATTATAATAAAATTTAATTAATGACTGTGTTTTGAGTGATGCATGATATTATACAGGTATGTATAATCGAAATTGTATTAGAATGGTTTAAAAAATATTCATAAACCGTAATTATACTACTGTCCATACATACGTCTATTTAGAGTAATTTCTCTTTTCGCTTTCATTTCACTATTGCATAGTTGCGGAAACGATAAAATTGAAATGACTACGTTGATAGTTATGTTGAACGCTAATTTTAAAAGATGCATGATTTATCTCCTTAACTTCTGAAATGTTTTAGGTATTGTAAACTTGCAGTATGTTTTCAAAGAAAAAGAAGAAGGTACTTATTTCTCCTCCAAGTAATTTTGAGCATAGAGTGCATACAGGTTTTGATAAAAGGGAGGGTAAATTTGTTGGATTGCCACTCCAATGGGCTTCTCTTGTGGGGAATAATCCGGTAAGTTACTTTTTGTTATTGCAAACTATAACATTAGTATTGTGTTATGTTAATTTTCTTGTAGCTTAGTAATAAACTAGTGCCATACAATATAGTCAGTACTTCAGAATATTTTATAATATTGTGAGGTACATTCCATACATACATTACTAATTTACATAATAATACAATGCAATTTCAGTATATATATATATATATATATATGATTAATAAGGAAATGAAATTTAGTAAATTAAAAATACCTTATGTAGAGCATTTTATTATACATTTTATTATAAAATGAAATATACCATTATTAATCAGTTTCATAGAAATTCTTTCAAACTGCCTACCTGGGAACTTTTTTGTACAATACTTGTTTAATACTTTTATGAATCTTTCTTTTTAGATCCTTAAGTCAACCAACAGGCCTATACCATTAGTAGATCCTTCTGAGATAACACCAACAGAGATATTGGATTTAAAAACAATAGTACGAGGTGAACATAGAACTACATCAGTTGCTTCAATATCACGTCCAGTTTCTGCCAACCCTACAACCCAACCAATTCAGAATGGTGTTATTTTACCAAAAACATCAAATGTTGCAAGATCCAATTCACTCAGAAGTTCAAGTCCTCCAAGAATAAGAAGGGACCGTAACCAACCGAATATACCACCATCAGTTCCAGAGGAGTCACCGCCAGTGCCACCAGCTCCTACAAAGTATCCTAGTTTACGACGAGATCAGAGCAACTATGCATTAAATAATCAAATATCTGATTCACCTGTTGAATGGGCTCATAGTCATGAACCAGTGATCAGACCAGGCTCAGAACAGAATGACAACCAATCAGCCTTTTCATATCAGAGTGTACAGAATGCAAATGTACCTTATCCACATAATCATCCATCACAGCAAATGATTCAAGGACATAATATTAATGGGAACAATAATATAGGTAATTATCAAAACTAATAAAGACAGCATTTTATGGTTCAGTATGCTCAACTCGGAAACTGCTGCTCTGATTTGAATGATTATTTCAGTGTTAGATTGCATTGAGGATAATAGTAACCAATTAAGTGGGCTTCATAGGAAAAACCATGGGGCGCTGCTAATATTACAGTAATGGTACACAATGCTGTCTTTCTACAACGAAAAAGAAACCACAATTAATCCTTTCTCATCAAGGATTTATCAGCAAACATAATACCATGGTGAAATGATGGCTATGCTATGCATCAACTCTGTTTGCATTTTGGTTTTTTGTATATTTAGAGTGTCAGAGATATCCAAGAATCTCTGGCTGCTTGTTCACCTATACACTTGATGTAATTCTAACAAGACACACACATGGTTATATACAGTGTGTTCTAATAAATATTTTTAGGCATGTGTTACTTATTTTGGAAGAGGTAGTGCCATGCTGCATAAGACAGGGTGGTGCCATGCATGGTGCATAACACTACATCCTTCTATGTAACAGAATTGGGCCGGCACAACTGGGGACTTCTCGCTCACATAATACTGCCGCAAAGTGTCATCTTCAGTGTTGCGTTTCGTGGGGTTTGTGAGTAGCCGCTGGTCCATTTTGGGGCGAAGAAGGGCAACGCATCGATATAATAATTATGTGGATGTTCTTGTGCGTTGGTAGTGGCAAAAAGACTCCGATTTCTCGTTTCCTATTCTATATAAAAAAGATATTTTGCATAACCATATGCAAATTTTAATTAAGTGCATGTAAAGTAAATTTGCGTCAGAGACAGTTACCTAATGGTGATTCTCATTAATTACCATGTCAGAAATAATTTATATTGCTAAGGTTGCAATATTTAGTTGACTTTTCTTCTTATTTTTTCTCGGTCTTTCTTTATCTCGGTCTCAAATTTATTCAAACTTAGAGATTCCATTATTGCATTGGGGTAAGCAATCACTTGCATAACATGAGGATATAGTACCAATACACACAGTCACCACAGAAAATGTGCTCAAGTATATAATTTGCAAAGCGCATACTAAGTATATAATTTGTGCTTGAATAATAAATAAATGTTATTTAAGATTTTTATTATAGAAATGTATATTATAGACATAAACATCCATAACCTAGACGGAATTCGAACCTACAACCATTAGCGTAACATGCGGTATATCACCAGCTGAGCCAAGCCATTGTTTAAGATGTGTGGTGCATTAAAATTACTTTACAGATTTTTTACGCCTAAAAAACCAAATTTTGCTGTAGGGCATTGTTGGCAGTGATGGCACTATGATAATGGTGTGACTTGAAAAAATATCGATATGTTATTTGATAATATATAATGTTGTAGGTGATTCATACCCGGTGATCCGACACCAACACCTGGGGAATCCTGCGGCAGCGCACCTGCCTCTCGCGGCGTCCAAACATGAGCTGCGTCTTACACATGAACAAGTGAGTACATTCATGATATGAAATCAACATCTAATCTACCATGGCTTCCCTCATGAATAGCGGGGGCCCGTTTGCTAGTGATGTATATAAAAATCAAAAAGTTTTATTTGAAGGAATTTATAAGTTATGGTATCGTTATGAACATCAATATTCTACCACTATAAACTAAAAATGAGTACTTTACTAAAAACTATTTCAAACAATAAAAATATCTGTGGACCTGTGTTATGGGTACAATACAATGGAAATATACTTGACATGCTTTTTAAAAATTAAAGAAATATCATACTTTTAAGATTTGTCAGTACTGCTCAGTACTTTTAAAATTGTCGGATCCAAACAAACTTGCAAATGAGCAGTACTGACAGTAAGTTTTAGAATGCAGCCGAACTTACTCTTCTTGGTACCTTAACGTCGTTAGAATACTTAATATATATGTTTACAGGGATCTCTGAATTCATAAAAATAAAGCGTCCCATACATTTAAATAGTATAAAACTCAAATAACATGAATGAACAGTTATTAACATAAATTAAGATCTTTTTGTGTTTTATCTATTACCAACACAGTCAGGTGTATATTTTTTTTGTTGCTGGTGTCGGACTTCATAGACGCTTGTCACAAGGGAGCGTCCTTCGTCGCTCTTCATTATCAAGCCTCCGTAGGACGACTTGCAGCTTCCTTATGTTGGCGCACGTTTAGGGATATATTCTTGTCTTTAAATTATATCTAATTATTATTGAAGCCTCAGAACACAATGTACGTTGCTTGAATTAACGCAGCAGGGGAAGAAAGGAGGCGGCATTGCATTGCCCTCTTCAGTCTCGCTCGTAACTGCGTTGTAACGTTTTCATGCCGGGACAGCCCCGGTGGTGCCGGCCTGATTTGTATAATGAAAACGACAAAAATGGCACTGTCTCTTCGTTTCAACATTTTAAAAAAGTGAAAGATACGCTACACACTATTTTACTCCTCATATTTTTAACTATTAACTGAGTAAACTTAAAATTATATATTTTATAATTCATTTCACCGTCCCTGGTTGATGTTGGCAATATTATATGTCTTGTCTATCTGTCTATAAGTCTGTGTACTCAGTTATAGGCACAGTGGGGCACTCGGTAGGACTTTCAAAGGAAGCGTCGGCCTAAATGCTTTATCTGCAGTTAGCCCGGGGAAATAGCCCGTGTTCCCTTTCGTTACGTACACATTACATCGCTTTGCTGTGGACTCTTTTACATGTGAAACATGGCACTAGGAACGAGAAACAGATGTAACGGTGTCGCCTCGTTATGTTAGCTTGGCCCCGTGGTTTCACCCGTGTGTTTGCTTGCTATACACCCTATAACCGGGCCTTCCAGGTTAATTGGGCTATCGAACTCTGAAACAATAATAATTTCATACCTGTCCAATAGTTCCGGAGACTAACGCGTCCAGCCAAAGAAACTCCTTTACTGTAAAATATTAGTACCTAAATATACAGGTATGTCCCAAAAGTCTACGTCGAACCGAAAACCCGAGCTAGGCTAAGTTATGTTGGATCTTATAATTTTTTTTAAAAATCTTCCACATGTAGTTTCCAAATAACAGAGATTTTTTAAAAATTGACTCCCAGTAATGAGTTTACGACTGCTGCGGCTACAAATACACTCGCCCGTTCACTGTTCACTGTTTCAAACGATTTTACTCCTTACGTTTTGCCCATACTACGTGCCCTTATTCATTACTTTTGGAATGAACTCCAGAAAGTAAGATGTAGCTTGTTTATTTGACTTTCAGGGGTTGAGTAAACTCCAAAAAGTAGAGTCGAGCCCCAGGGGTCAGGCCCCACGCTTTCAGATTGTCGGTAAACGGTGTAACTAAACTTTTTTATTTGTCTTTACCGTCATTGTTTTAAATACCAAAGGACCAAAGTGTTATCGGGATTTTTCAATTTCTAACAAAAGTCCCGAAATCTATATGTGGTCTGTGATTGATGTTCTTAAATCTACTGAACGGATTTTTATGAGGTTTTCACCAACGGATATAATGATTCCCGAGGAAAGTTTAAGACTGAATTATTCACAAGCGACGCCCGAGTGAATCGCTAGCATGTTTTATGTTTATGTCCTAAGATATATATTTAAGGCGCCTGGTATAAAAAATAACTAGAGGAGTAAAATCTTGTGAAAAATGACGGTCAGCGGGACGCTCTTCTTTTCGCTACACGTGACTTCCACTTCAGAACCATGTTCGTTCTTAAGGAGTAAAATCCAGTTCTGCAAAGGTGATGCATAGAGTATCCGATATTGATAAGCGACCGTGACCTCACCACTGCGTGAAAAGACGGTGTTTGTCTCCCCAAACTAGAAGACAGAAAAACCTTCGCTGGTCCGTTCAATTGTTTTGACATAGTTGTGGTATATCCAAAAAGTGGGATGATTCAGTCGGGATAAAAAGAGTAAATACATTATCATAGTTACTACACAGTCTCATTATCTGTAGAGCGTGGAGCACATCTCGCTCTCGTGCCGGTGTGGCAGTACGTCGGCGCACTGACCAGAGCGCCGACTTGACGTCATCGATGTCAGGTTCTTGCAGTTGCAGTTTTTGGCGTGTTCTTGCAGTTTCGTGCGGCGCTGCGGCTGGTCGTAAGCGAGGGTGACCCGCGTACGACGCTCACAGGGTTCAGCAAGATCGATAAGGGCAGCACGGGAGTGGTGTGCGCCGCCACCGACACCCGCACGCGCCGCCGCGTGGCCGTCAAGATGATGAACCTGCGCAAGCAACAACGCAGGGAGCTGCTGTTTAACGAAGTGGTGAGTGTGTGACGCTAGCTTTTATAACAAAATATTTATGCAGTCACGAATCCTGATAGTGGAATAAACCTCCGGGGAAAGCAGCCAAAATAACCGAAAAGTACATTAAATGTGAAAAAAAAGCTCCCCCCACGCTTCTTATTTCCTAAAATTTACAAGTTTTCAGCTTTATTCGTGTTAGTGTACCTAATACCTGAATCTCCAGCATGATATATGTGGACGACGTGGTGTGATTCGGCCTTTATGTGAGAGAGAGATGAACAGTCACAGTATTTGAGCTCTCTGGAAGGCGATTCATCTCTCGTATCCCCTTAAACTTCTCCGCAGTCCACACTTGCCTAGACGCGTTGTTACGGTTAGCACACTCACTGTGTACCAGACTATCGACATAACGTCATTGGCGAACCGTGCAGTTGAGAGTTGTAAATTTACCAATCTTAATTTCCTAATTCCAGGTGATAATGCGCGACTACCCACACCCTAATATAGTGGAGATGTACGCGTCCTACCTGGTGGGCAACGAGCTGTGGGTAGTGATGGAGTACATGGCCGGCGCGTCGCTCACGCAGATAGTGACGCGCGCGCGCATGGACCCCGAGCAGATAGCCACCGTGTGCAAGCAGTGTCTGAAGGTGAGACTCATGACGGGCAGTAGGCGGTGTTGGAGTACATGATCGGCGCATCACGCAGTTAGCGACAGTGCCTGGGCCCTGCTGGGACTATCCTAGTCACTACACTGTTCGGCAACGACCGCCACATCGATAACAGCCAATCGCTCATTTACTTCATAATCTGAGGACGTAATTAAGCCCATCCGTAACTCTAACGCAACATTTACAACTTAGGTCACAAACAACAGATTCCATTATGCGTTACCTTATTACATTTTGGTAGGCTAAAGAAAAACGCTTTTGTGAAGCAAATCGTTGCAAAAACTCACTCTCCTGATTCTTGTTATGCTTGCTAATTGATTGATAAATGATAAACAAGTGTAATTATTATGTTAATTTATATAATATGAATTTAAATAATTATTGATGATATGAGATCGCGATATGAATACTGATAGCGACTGATGTATTGAAATGTGTTTGGGGCGTTGCTGACTCCGCATAATGTACGGTCAGATCGTACAGGGTTTCCTCTACCCTTGGAGGGGTACCCCCCAGTGTATCCTTGCTCTTTCTCCCTTTGTATACAAATGGAAACCATGAGCATCTTGGTCTCAATTAGTTTTATCCAAAGTTCTGAAATACTGCCAAAAGAGTAAGAGAGAGTGACACTTTTGTATAGTAAAATTGCTCCATTTTGTGCAGTTTCACCAGTGCTATCTGTGGCATCTGGCCCTCCCATTGTAACGGCGTAAGCTGATAGCCATGCTGTCGCGTTTGGTGAAGCTTAAACATTTCTTATGATGGAGGGATGTTTGAAGGATACGACATATTGTAATGCTGCCCATGACCAGGGACGTGTGTCTTGCGAACGTACCACCAGCATCAAGTGATGACTATGCAGTGCATAAAGTCTTATTTTGCGGATGTTTATCGACGTCTATAGTCTCCAGGAAAAGTCGACTGCTCGCCTAATAATATAAGAAGGTCTCAACAATGATTGATGAGAATAGATTGTGACATCCCCAACAGAAGTTGCTAAATACAGATTGTTTGTTTCAGGCGTTGGCGTTCTTGCACGGCCAAGGCGTTATACACCGGGACATCAAGTCGGACTCCATCCTCCTGACGGCGGACGGCCGAGTCAAGTTGTCCGACTTCGGCTTCTGCGCTCAAGTGTCTCAGGTATGTCTAATGTTACTTTTATACACTTCACTTGTAATTGGACTTTAGCTTCTGGCCCCAGTGTCTCAGGTATGTCTAATGTTTCTTTTATACATTTCTCTTGTAATTGGACTTCGGCTTCTGCGCTCAAGTGTCTCAGGTATGTCTAATGTTACTTTTATACACTTCACTTGTGATTGGACTTCGGCTTCAGCGCTCAAGTGTCTCAGGTATGTCTAATGTTAATTTTATACACTTCTCTTGTAATTGGACTTCGGCTTCTGCGCTCAAGTGTCTCAGGTATGTCTAATGTTACTTTTATACACTTCTCTTGTAATTGGACTTCGGCTCCTGCGCTCAAGTGTCTCAGGTATGTCTAATGTTACTTTTATACATTTCTCTTGTAATTGGACTTCGATTCTGCGCTCAAGTGTCTCAGGTATGTCTAATGTTACTTTTATACACTTTTCTTGTAATTGGACTTCGGCTTCAGCGCTCAAGAGTCTCAGGTATGTCTAATGTTAATTTTATACACTTCTCTTGTAATTGGACTTCGGCTTCTGCGCTCAAGTGTCTCAGGTATGTCTAATGTTACTTTTATACACTTCTCTTGTAATTGGACTTCGGCTTCAGCGCTCAAGTGTCTCAGGTATGTCTAATGTTAATTTTATACACTTCTCTTGTAATTGGACTTCGGCTTCTGTGCTCAAGTGTCTCAGGTATGTCTAATGTTACTTTTATACACTTCTCTTGTAATTGGTCTTCGGCTTCAGCGCTCAAGTGTCTCAGGTATGTCTAATGTTACTTTTATACATTTCTCTTGTAATTGGACTTCGGCTTCTGCGCTCAAGTGTCTTATGTATGTCTAATGTTACTTTTATACATTTCTCTTGTAATTGGACTTCGGCTTCTGCGCTCAAGTGTCTCAGGTATGTCTAATGTTACTTTTATACATTTCTCTTGTAATTGGACTTCGGCTTCTGCGCTCAAGTGTCTCAGGTATGTGTAGTGTTACTTTTACACATTTTTACTATAATAGTCTCTAGGCTATATACATTTAATAGTTTTCTTGATATCATTCAGAGAGTCGTTCTTCTGCACTAGCTGCGCTCCACGGTTTCACCCTATGTAAACGTATCCAAACGGAAATGTTACACTTTCGTGGTAACAAGTAAATTTTATGTTATTCCAGATAGTTATTAATTGATTACAATATAGCATAACTGCGCAAATTTCATTCAAATTCGTTCAGTACTTTTGACATGAAAGAATAAATATCAACCATACATACAAACTATCATATTGATAATTAAGAAATAGTAGGATTTATAACATTTATAGAAGTTCTTAGACTTTAAAATAGTCATCCTGAAATATAAAAAATATGTATATTCGTTTTAGTTGTAGGAATAAGAATGGTTTCTTCATAAATAAATAAGCAAGTTTACAAACTTTTTGCGGAAATTCCTTCATAGTATATACCAAAAAAAAAGTAAGCAGTACTTTTAAAAATATTTTATCATTTTTCATTTACGCAGGAACTGCCGAAACGCAAGTCGCTAGTGGGCACTCCCTACTGGATGTCGCCGGAGGTGATCTCGCGACTGCCGTACGGGCCCGAGGTGGACGTGTGGTCTATGGGCATCATGCTAATAGAGATGGTGGACGGGGAACCGCCCTTCTTCAACGAACCTCCCTTACAGGTTAGACCCAGAATTATTTGTATAGTCGTAGGGACTTCAACCAGTTCTGGAATGTTCTGCAATTCATTTTTTATTACCCATTTTACTTTTAAATATTTTGTTGCGAAAACTTGCTGACCACGATTTTCATCGGAGATTTTATTCGTTAGGCGATGCGTCGCATCCGCGACATGCCGCCGCCGCGCCCGCGCCGCGCTGCTGCCTGTCCCGCCGAGCTGCTGGCCTTCCTCGAGTGCGCGCTGGTGCGGGACCCGGCGCAGCGCCACTCCGCCGCGCGCCTTCTCACGCACGCCTTCCTGCGCCGCGCCGGCCCGCCAGCGCTTCTCGTGCCCCTTCTGGCCGACCCGCATGCGGGACCCGCCAACCCTTCGCATAGCGCTGGACCTGCGCACATCGCCGGTCCCGTAAATCCCGCGCACGGTGCGGGTCCCGCCCATATCTCAGGTCCAACTCATAGCGCGCAGCCTGCCAACTGAACGGATGAAGCTCTCACTGGTCCTGCCTACATCGCCGGCCTCTTCCGTAACTCAGCGCGCACTTGTGCTTCGCCAGAATAGCAGGCCTCGCCCAGTGCCAATTACAATTGAGCGGCATCCGACACGCACGCAATATAAAAGATCCGCCCAAGCGAGCGTCGGGCAGTCCGTTAGCGTTTGGCTGCCGATTTCTATGTAATAGGGGTTATGAATATATTTTTCTTAAAACATCCTAGTTAATCAGCAAATACGGTTAATAGATTCAATGTCAAATTTGAAAAAATTACAATAGCCTAATAAAGTAAAAACCTAAGAATGTTGCCGAAAATTTATAATATATTATTCCGAAAAATATACTTCGTGTATTATTCGGAATACTGTTTCGGAATAATCTTTTTATTGTACTTTGAGTTACTATCATCATAATTAATTTACCACCCCTGAAACATGGAGTTTTAAATTTTACATGACATTTAAGTTGAATTTGTTGATTATTTACTGGTTCTTGATACTTTGAAAAACATGTTCTATACACTGTTGATGCTGCACGTCGGAACTCCTGTCGTTGATCCCAGCTGTAAAGTCTCCTGAGGATTAAAGATACTATGGCAGTTGTTTACATTGGACTTAAATTGAATACCATCAATCACTTAAATTTTCGAATATTTTGCAAGCGACCTATTATGGGAGCTTTATCTACATATTTTTACTTCTCATGCATATTGCATGGGAAAGTTATATTATCAACTTACTTGTAGGATCATAGCAAAGCGTGGTTTTAGGAAGAGAAGTCACCAAATCAACATATTCGTTTATCTTATTCCTCTCACTTTAACTATAACACAGCACAGATAACTCACGTGTGTTTTAACTGCAACGCTTACCCACCGCTAATTTTATTCGTACTTTTAGCCGCAGCTAGGAAATTTGTGTTTGACTTTAAGAGAGATCACTAATTTGTATAATTAGAGAAAACACTAGACGTCCACTACGTGCCTTTCACATTGTATTTACACCTGCAACATACTCTTGAACATTTACTCGTAGTATATGCAAAATAACAGATGCATCAGACAGTAATTAAGGGAAACGAGTGCGAAAAGGTTTAATGATTTAAGAATGAATGTTATATAAATTATACATTCTAAACTCGAAGCAAAAATACGCAAGTGCCTTGACAATTATTATTAGTTAATACATACTTTGGTTATTATTAAACTATCATTTAATTTTCGGGAACTACCCAAATATGGTATGGATGAATAAGACTAGATTTTCGAATTATTTTCCTCTTCCTAGAGAGTGAAGATTTTCTCTTTGTCTCCTGGAGTTTAACTTAAATAAAAAATATCACACCGTCCTGGTTCTTCATGTTTTTCGTAGTTTTAGCTGAGATGATGCACTTAAAATCTTATTTTAGAAAAACATTACTAAACAAATGTAGATGATATTTGTTTTCTATATGCCATCCCACATATTATTTAGTTGAGAGATAACAAGTACCAAGGTAAGGTACCTAGGTGAGACTAGCACTGTTATTTTGTATGCCATACTATGTCTAAATAAAAAAATTGATTCACAATAATGTTTATCATGGGCAATAATAAATGTATTTTTGGGTATAAGTGAATATTATGACAATCCAGTGAAATCATTCCGTCATCTTTTTTGTAATGAATAAAATATTAAAGTATAAATGACTATTTAACTTATTAATGTAATACTTAGATTAGTGTGTAATTGTTGAATGTTATATTGTTAAATATGGCCATAAAATATTTGTTTCTACTTTGACTCTACTCTCATGTCCCGTCCACTTAAACTTTAAATCAAATTGTTTCTATACTTAATGAGTTCTCTTTACAATTGTTATGAAGAATGTGCCTAAAATGAATTTCGTGTAATCAGTATTATTGTATTGAAATTTATAATTATATTGTTGAAAATTTATAAAAAATAATCATACGACACTAAATATAAAGTTGCTGTTACTATTCTATCATTCCAAAATATTTTTAGGTGTTAAGATAGTTTAGGTTCTTGACTTTTATGTTCTGTAACTATCTAATGATGTATGTTTGCTTGTAAGCTGTATGTATGCTTTATTATTTAACTTAGCAGCTGGGTACTTATGTGCGTACTTAATGGTCATCTTGAAACTGGTTCCGCCTTACTCTGCGTTATTTGACATTTCTTTGTGGTTGTGTCAGTGAGTTTTATACTTTTTGGGTGTTGCTAAAGTCTATTATTTATTTAATAGATTTGGCATAAGTAGTCGGGTTGTGCTGATGAGAAATTGTCACTTGTGAAGGAGTTATTTGGCTTTAATATGTATTTGCTGACATTTATACAATATGAACTATAAATAAATTGCATTATACAAATATTATTTAGACACAATCTTTTCTTTGGATTCCGTACCCAAAAGCTAAAAACGGGACCCTATTATTAAGATTCCGCGGTCCGTCTATCTGTCACTAGACTAAAAATTGGTTAATTATAAATGTATCGCAGAAAAAACCATTTCAAACTATGTACTTTGTTTCATACAAAATGTAATAGAGTCGTAATACTCGTCTCAATGCGAGTTGGCCGGCTTTATTAGTATGCACTTTATTGTTTAATTTTCTTAGGTATCGTTAACGTTCTATTAATAAAATGTCATTGGCTACATGTGCATTTCTACTAATTTATTTGTAATTTTAGTATCTTTTTATCAAGACTGGGGAAAATGCTCCGCCGATATGGTGTCTATGTAACCTTTTAAGTTCTCGTTTATATTTTTTAATGTAACTTATTCCCTATAACCCAGTAATTTAACATAGGCTTGACATGTTTTTTGGTTATAAATAGATTAGTACCTTATCACAACCTACATGTTTTAAACGGTACTATGTCAGATTTGCACTGATTCTAATGTTATGGAGTGTAGACATAGGAGGTGGTCCAACTTATATGGATGGGGGTTGGAATAAGTTTGTAGTGCGAAAAGCAAAAATAATTATTCTAAAACCCTTCAGAAATTCCCAATTATAATTCAGTGCCTTGTTAGCGCTTCTACGTTTCTACGCTCCATAACTAATATGTTAATGCAATTAATATGATTAAAA
Organism: Eumaeus atala; assembly: GCA_017140195.1. NCBI lineage: Eukaryota > Metazoa > Arthropoda > Insecta > Lepidoptera > Lycaenidae > Eumaeus > Eumaeus atala. The sequence goes on along the minus strand of JAFELO010000012.1, from coordinate 306,471 downwards.
TCACTTGTCTCAAAAGAAATTGTCCGATGCGATGTACGCAAAGTTGCTGGCGCATTTCAAATTTATGTTATCTTCGTCTCGGTCGACATATTTATCACCTTTCCACACTATACAGTTGTCTAGTTCGCAATCGGCACTCGCTTCACTAATATCGGAATTTGAATAAAGAACAGGAGAGAGGTGATTCGATAAGCGAGGGAGAAATATTATTCATGTATAAATTTAAATTTGGAATGTTCTTAGCTAAGTGCTGTGCCTATAGATTTATTCATCACAAAGTATCATGACATATTATATTATAGACTGTACGATCAATTTGTAAGGTAGCATGCCAAATATATTATAATATGATCACATTGTTAAGAACTGTTATAAAATATAGATTTTGGAAATACTTCTAGTATTATTTCTATCGATTAATGTAATACTTATAAGCGATTAAAATCGCGGCATCGTTTTGTCCATTAGCCATGTATGCCACGAGGAGTCATATAAATTTCGCATAGTCATGCAAAGTAACATAATTTGTAAATTATACCTACCTGGTGTCGGACATGATAGGAGCAAAAGTAGGTACTTTAAAGTTTTTCTTTTGTTATCTTTTTTATGTTCCGATCGATCGATGATCAACAGATGGCCTTAAGATGAAGATGGACAACGTAAAAGTCAAACTTTCATATGATACCTAGTTAGGGGAACTCCACTTGTACTTGTAGAACAGAACCTGGGACGCAGGGTCCAGTCTTAAACCAACTTCAAAAAAGAGCTCTTGATCGCCGCATACAACTTAAAGTCAAAATGGTGTTGTTACCAGAGAAGACATACGGATCCAAGACTTGGCCACTAAATAACCTCAATCAACCAGCTTGCTATGGAAAGAGCTATGGTATATCACTGTGAGAAGTTCCAAACGTCGGTAATTGACGTAAGTCACCAAAAGTAGCCTCTGGCCACTTCAGCTTACTGTGAGATAAAAGGTTCTCGACTGGCGGCCTGGCACAAGCAGATGCAGTGTTGGACGGATTCCCATCCGGTCACCGGTGTACTGATGACGCGGTGAAGGCCGCGGGGATCCGCTGCAAGCATTAGTGGCCGTGTCCTGTGGCGCTGTGTGGGGCAGGCCTATGCCCAGCAGTGTACTTCTCGCTACTGATGAGGACGTCTTTCTTACTTCATGTAGTAGCCTGAAAAGTAACTCTTTTCAGAAATATCAAATGTCTTTTTATGACGTCACACACAAAATTTTTACACAATGCGTTCGCTCCTACAGTTCATCGGACTAGCAAAGACTTTTGTGTCGTCTATTTTGACCAATAGTACCTACGACCTATATGATAATTCATAATTGTTTTGACCTTATTGAGTAGATGAATTGTACAAATATATCTATAAAAAATTCAACATCTATAATAATAATAATCGTTATTACACCACGTTAGCCAGGCCCTGTGCTGTACCGTAAGGATATGTGTTACGGGTATTAGACTACGGAAATAAATTTAACATTTGTATAAATTTTATATATTTAAGATTTTCATTATAGAAATACATATATAAACAATCAGGCGGGATTCGAACCCGCAACCTCTAACGTAACACGCTGACTAACCGACACGATACCAACTGAGCCAACCGGTCGTCGGTTTTATTTTGTCAAAAAGTAAAAACGTAGCATCATCGTTAGCCTCCCTTAGCTTGCTGTTGAGTCATAATCTTTTGTTTCTTTATAATATCTATTGTCAAAGCTATTTGATGACTACCGGCGCACATAAATATTCGCATAATTACTATACCGATGGCTTGCTGTCCCTTCCTCTTCACCTCTAATGGTTTTTATAGCATAGGATGACAAATCAGGTAAATCAACCGTTAACTGTTGATTTACCTGATTTGTCATCTTAGGCTATACGCACGGTTAATAGTTATGCGGATACGTTCCTTTACCACATCTCCCCAATGGGCCACTGATTACCCATAAACCGCACGAAACTTGACGGCATAGCCTTTATTTTTAAGGCGATATGATATTAAGGACAATACCTTCAGTCGCCATTATAGAAAAGCAGGCTGGATTATGTAACTGTTAGTTGCTATTGAATCTTAAAAAGTAAGTAATATAAAAATATTTATTCTAATTAGTCGCTTCACCCTTGACATAGTGATAAGTTTTGTTACATGACGGACGCCAATGACATCTGTTACATGACGTCATCATGTTTAGTACCGGTAACACAAGTCCTTACGGTATTTAGCACAGGGCTAGGCTAATGTGGTGTGATAAGTCCACAGATATTATTCATAAACCATTGCCGTTCTAGCATTATAGATATATACACCACAGCTTTTTTAGTCAGAATGAAAGACAATCTGTTAATCAATAAGGTTTTATTATTGAGATTAAAGAAATACAATACTATTATTAAATTATTTGTAGAATTCATATTCACTTTCATCTTTCTTGATGTTATTCTTGTAACCCTTCTCGAAGTCCTTGGGAAGCACAATGTATCTGAAAAGATTTTAATTCATTTTATATACCATAGAAATATGATAATTATTTGCATCGGCCAATAGTCTTCGGGTAGCAAATTAATATTGCAAAGTTTAAAAATCAAGTGTTAACATAATAAGAGTAATATTTACAGACTATTCAGGTGTTGCTTTTTCATGAATATAAATGAAATTTGTTATGGAACGAGAAAAAAATCTTTGGCTTTTCGTATGTTGTTGCAAAACCCCACCTGTTCTCTCTGACAGCGTGCATGCCCGCCTCCTGGCAGATGGCGTTGATGTCGGCGCCCGACACGCGGTCCGGTCGCGCCACGAACTCCTCCAGGTCCACTTCCTCTGACAGGTTCATCTTCGTTGTGATAGTAGAGAAGATGAGACGCTTTTGACGTCTGGAATGTTATGTAAGATATTTGTCATATTGTGTGTGTTATTGTGGCTGTGTGTGATATTACTATGTCATGTAGTGTATGGACTTAATGAGAGCTAAGATCTACTTTTAACCGACGAAAACCTGTGCGATATATCTATTACCTACGTCTTGAAATTTGTCGAACTATAAATTTGGCCATCCCGATACGTAAATATTTGTCTAGCCGCGATCTATTCGAGCTTTGAACACGACCGACTGGTTGCCCACACCTGATATAGGAGGTGTGCGTGTAGAGCTAGACTGTCAGCTAAACAGTTACAAAAATAATCTAACAATGTAAGATCATTATTTTCTTTAGAGAGAAATGTTGTTGAATTCCAATTGCAGATTTTGCAGGGAGCGCAGAAGAATTTTTGCTATAGAAATAACCACATCTTGTGTCGCTGTAGCTAAATGAGCATTTACTGTAGAGGCAAAAGAGCAGTTATAATGACAGAGGGCATTAAATATCTGCCTAGCCAAAATTTATGTAGGGTTTTACACCATCACCGCATCCTTCAGCTTCATAGTAACTTATAAAACTATCCCTAAGTCAGTTGGTTTCAACTCACCTGTCCGGAAGCGGGAACTCGATCTTCCTATCGAGCCGGCCGGGCCTGAGTAGAGCCGGATCTAATGTGTCGGCACGATTCGTCGCCATGATTACCTGGAACAACATTGCTATGAATTTTGCATTTTGTTGTAGTAGGGATACCATGGTTCAAACCTTGTCGCGGCGGTGGGGCTCTACTGAGGCTACTGCCTGTGTTGAAATTTCTTCTTCATCATCATTATTATTATCAGCCCCTATCGGTCCAGAGCTGGAGATTCCCATCCATCAGTTGAACTTTGTTCGAAGCCAATTGAACTGACGGGGACAGATCCTTGTAATCCTCTAATAAAAAGAGGGGGGGGGGGGACTAAAGAGCAGTAAAAGGAGCCGATCCTCGTACTCCTCTTATGAGAAGAGAAGACTAAAGAGCAGGAGGACAAGCCATTTATGCGCACGTGGCAGCCCATCTATGGTGGTGGCTTCGGCTCCATCCCGACTGACTGTACATGTTGCATACGACACAACTCGGAGCGTCAGTATCAGTATGTGAGCAACTTTAGAGATTACAAGGCCTTCTACTTGATATAGAGGCTGACGCCTGTGGCGTGGACGAGAATAAGCATTAAGCAAACCATGCTTAATGCTGCTTGGAAAATGTAGCAAACCGCAAGATATTATCTTTTTTTTCTGTTGGGACCTACTACTGGTACTATTGCTCCCGCCTCTACATTTCATCGGGCTAGCGTCTTTAGGGATGTCATTAGCAGCCCCCATCAACCCACTGCTGGATAGAGGCCTTTTTCAATGAACGCCATGTCTTTTTTTGAATTGTGTCAACTTTGCATTGGCGTGGAACGCAACATTTTAAACCGAAAAAGAGTAAGTGTGATGCATGGCAAGAGCAAGAGGTAGTAGCTGCAGTCCAATTGGTTACCTCTCACTTACATGATACTCCTGCAGTGACAGGTATGCTGTCGCGCTTTGTGCGATGTGAATTTTTGGTGTCTTCTTAGATTGGAGGGGTAGGAGGAAAAGAGGGCAATAAGTCTGCATAACCTATATGTGGATGTTTATGGGCGTCTGAAGTCACTGCGACATTTCTCAACTCACTGCGACACTGCTCAATTGGTCCCGATGCTATATGAAAAAATTATGAGGAGTTTATCTTACCTTGACATTAGTAGTCTGGTCAAATCCATCCATCTGGTTGAGCAGTTCCAACAGAATCCTCTGCACTTCCCTGTCGGCTCCGGTCTGAGCGTCGAACCTGCACACAATCGTCGGTAAAATTTAGTAATGACAAGTTATGTAACATTTGTTCCTCCAGCATCATCATCATATCTCCAGTAGCATTTGTAGAATGGATAATTAATGAAGTTGAGTTTTTGAGAAACAATGATGCACCATATGATAAGAATATGCAGGGTATAAAAGAACAACTCACTGAAAGGAAAAGGGCTAGGCTTGTACAGTCTGGATACATTATTTATCAGGAAGCTTTTCGACAAGATTTTAAATGTGTCCCGACTGTACAAGCTTTGATTTCTTCTTTTCAGTTAGCAGTCAGGTATTCTGTTATTAATTTTTTTTTAATAGTATATTTTTTGTTGACGTTAAAATATAAAACTACGAGTTATATACATTTATGGAAACGTCATTTAATTCTCCATCATCCAATTTGACGTGTTAGGTAAGAAAAAAATTAGAATGTCAAATCGCCGTATTCCATTACGGCTACCCACATTCAAAAACAGGGCTAGTTTGGCGTTTGTTTTATGGCGGGCCAACGATTAGCCTGATTCAATAAGCTGAGTGAAACTACACAAGTGTTCTGCATTACACTTTATTCGATAAAGCAGTTAAGAAACTTAATAAACTCGGCTTATGAAAAATGGGCATGCAAAGGCACAACACTTTGTATGTTTTGTTTTTATGATGAAACTTGTGTATGACACTCTGGCTTTGGTTGATTTCTGTCAGTTCCTTGTTACAATCTTTATATATTGCATACTAGTTATTACCCGCGACTCCATCCGCGTGGACTACAGACAAAAGGCGATGCAAAATTATTATGCCTGTGTATGTTGTAGAGTTTCATTAAAATACATTTGACAGTTTTTACATGAGACAGTAATAAACATTCATCCATGCATACACATTTTCGTGTTCATAATATTAGTACAATATTATGTAGCACGACTTAACCCAGAAGGACATGTCTCAATTTTAATTGTCCGAGAAGTCCTACTCATGCATTTAACACACACCTTTTAGTTGCGATGGCATCAATTTCATCAATGAAAATAATGGCGGGACTGTTCTCTTTAGCGAGACGGAAAACGTCGCGCACCATACGAGGTCCTTCACCCAAATACTTCTGAACAAACTCTGATCCAACCACACGGATGAAAGCAGCTGAAAAGAAAAAAAAATAATCTTTTTTTGTAGTTTAAAGGGGCAGCTTGTTCGCCTTTCAATGGCTACTGACACCCATAGACATCGATGTAATTGTTACGTAGTTGAATTGCCCGATTTTTATATGCAAGGACATTTACCTTCTTATGGAGGGTGCCCTATGGGACGGTACTTTCATCCTATGATCTTTCATATACAGTCGGTGTTCTGCCACTTTAAGGTGGTGCATAAGAGCGAGAGGTGCATAAGAGCAATGCAGAACGGAACTAACTACCTCTTCATATGTGTACCATTTTTTTACCAATTGACAATCATTATGACCATTTTATTTTATAGGAATCGCTTCAATTGTATTGTATTGTAACAAATTTGGCAACATATATTCTCATACTATGTCAAACTTTGTAAACTCTATTTATATATGTATGTGTCAAATTATAAAATAAAAATTGTTTGAAATAGTAGTTATTACATTTGCAATGCATATAAACTTATTTAGCTAACAAACCTGTAGTATGATGGGCCACTGCTTTAGCGAGCATAGTCTTACCACACCCAGGGGGACCATACATCAGCACGCCTCGTGGGGGCTCAATACCAATTTGGCGATACAATTCAACATGTGTCAGTGGGAGTTCGACAGCTTCCCGTATTTCCTGCTTCTGTGTGTCCATACCTCCTATATCAGAGTATTGGACATCAGGTTTCTCGTCTGAAAAAAAAATTATCTCATCAATAAATTAGCACATATTTTTGAATCTGTTTATGGTAAATATAATGAGCCCAATAAGCAGTTTGAGGTTTTGATTGACTAACAATGCCCATAGACATTTACACATTTCTTATGCTGATATATTGCCTTTGGTCTATCCTCACCTCAAATGACCTACCAGAAAGCCATAACAGCAGGAACACATCAGTCACAAGGCAGTATTGTGTGAGCGAGATGTACATCCTTGGGTGTGCCAACACAATTACGATATTATGCACCTTGGCTCACATCTCTAGGAATGGATAAGAATAAGGTACATTGGCACCAGAAGAAGGCAAACTAAGAATAATACTACACAGTGTGCAATTTGATAGGGGATGGCCAGACAACAATAAATTATTTCATAAAGTATATAAGATCTTATATAAGGAAATTTAGGTAATTTACTATATACTTTTAATAAAAGAAAATAGAAAAAGTATCTCATATATTTATTTACGTAAATATTCTTACCAGCTTGTAACATGGATATGGAACTGTCAGCTTCAGGAGGCAGAACATCTACTAATGCATTAGAGTGCTTATGGAGAGCAACTGATGCTGATGGTTTTAAGAGCTCTCTATCAATTGTAGATAGTATACGTACATAATAGTTTGACCCTGTTGTGCTGCCAACTGAAAATAAGTAATGAAATAACTTACTATTAAAGATCTTTAAAACACAAAAATACACAATTTTTTTAATTAAGAAACACAAACTTTGTTTTGATGTTCTTCCTAAAAATGGTATGAGAAATATAGTATAAATTGTGAATCCTGTTTAAATAAATTCAAGTGAAACCATAAAAGGGAATAAAATTATAATTATACTACCACAATGGTGTTGCTACTTGTAATAAAATGTTTTCCTTTTATAATATAAATAAAAAAAAGCAATAAGAAATTGTGGCCTTCTGGTGACAACCGACACCCTCAGACCTCCACATAATCAACATACAGATGTATTCCCCTCCTTTTCTACTCACCTTTCCTCCCACGGGTCACCAGCTACCCTTCAGTGACTTCACAGCATGATAATGTGAGCAAGAGCGACCACCCGAGTCAACCTGGTCCAATTCAGCTGCGATGCAGCATGTCACTGCCTCTTACAGTTTTATTATCATGCTGTAACTCACCTATACCCGTGTTCTGATCAACAGCCTCTAAGAACTGTCCAATTACCAGTGGAACAGATTGAATTCTTTTCACCTCTTCCTGAGCATGAAGATATTCCTTTTTCAAGTTACGTTGTTCATCTTTGATGTATTCCTCTTGTACTTCAAGAAATTCTAGCATTCGTTGTAGTTTCTAAAAGTGTGCAATTGTATTAATGCTATGATTTGAAACACTGCTAACAGATTTGTAGTTTATGGGTATAGAATAAAAAGTATTTCTGAAAAACCTCTTTGTTTTTTTTACAACAACGCAATTTAAAAATATGAAAATAATATGTATCTACTAACTTTGTATTTTGTATATAGGTCTTCGGATTCCAGTTCTTCAAAAGACTGTGGACCCGCAATTGAAGCACCTTTAGCATCGGTGACTTGCTCATCCTAAAATTGAAGCAAGTAAATTAATGCACTTATGACGACAATATTAACTTGTTATCATTTTTGACAGTAAGAATTTACTTTTTCCGCGATAATTATACCAATTTCCTCCATTGTTGTATTGTATTTCTTATTATTTATTTAATATTCACGATAGAAAACTTTGGGCAGTATCATAAAAGTACTATTTCATTTGACAAATGTCAAATCGTAAAATGTACCGTCATGATGTCAAAAGTAGTGATCGCTTTCTTTTTTAATTATTCGTAAAGACGAACATGGCAAATAGATCTTTGTAAAGCAGTGCATAAAAATATATGGACAAGTGCTCCCCAAAACCAACCTTAAACGATAGGTCTATGTTAGGCCCCCTAAATATTTTGTCGGTCACAAGCATTAAAAATATTAATAAACTACCATAAATCCAGGTTTTATTTTCCTATTGTCTCCTCCTTCGAGACGGTCATGCTGCAGAAGAAGGCCAATGGGCGGGCCTGAGAGAAAGACGACTATCCGCGTCCCTAACTGATACCAAGGATCCGGATGAAACCTGACTCACCCGAGTGGCTTTTGATAAGTGTTATGAGCCAATAAAATTTTCTTACTTTCTGCTGCTGCCGCCTATCTCATGCTCTTTATGAACATCTTTATAAACGAGTGAACCCTTCTGGTCTCTATTCTCCATGGATCAAACGATACTATGTCTCGCCTTCCCCGAAGTAGAATAGGTGATCCCATGGCAGATATATGGTGTCTTCACCTTATCTGCGGACTTCATAAAAACCTAGAACGAGCCATCGGATTTTTCCTACTCCTACCTCCAGCTCAATCAAGTGGTTATCTAGTCGAAGCGTTTGGCCGTTGTACGTAGCCAGATCAAATTGGTGGTAGCGACCCGTAGCCCGGAGATTCTTAGCACTCCTTGTTCCACCGTTACTGTGACAGCTACAGTGGCCAGGACTAGTGGAATTACCGGTAACTGGGGGCCGAATTCTGCTGTTTTCGTCCATTCAAGGTAAATGTTCGTAATTACCACGCTGAGCAGGGGAATTGGCAATCGCAGATTAGGTTTCGGACAGGCGCCAGTGCTGCATGCCACCGATCAGATTGACGGTCCGCCATCACTCGGCGCGACCGCTGTCCAGTGCTCCCGTCTGTTTTCCTATCACTACGAAGCAGACGGGACAAAAAACAACCGGCTCGCTGAAGTCTTCTAGATCTTAAGAGGCTGTTTCGACGACTTTTACGTCACGCTGGGCTAGGATTGAGGGCGGCCCGAGAATATCCCCAGGTATTCTCGGGCCGCCCCCACACAGCCAATTAATTATAACAATTATTAAAAATTACATAACCATATTTAAAAAGTACTTGATTTAATTATGGGAGACCGCAGATCAAAAATAAGAGTGATAGGCGAGATTATAGGCATATCTTATGAACGAACTCAAAACATCATAATCAAAGCCTTTCAAACAAAAGTCAAAATTGGGTTTCCAACGTCTGCGAAGTGGTGCGATTGTGTTGAAAAGAAGGACGCGGTTGACGTGACTATTTCACGTGACTGTTTGGATTTGAAGCCGATGCAGATGATTATTTGATTCGGTTTGTTACAATGGACGAAACATGTTTTCATTACTGTGCGTCAGAAACAAAACAACAACCAAGACAGGGGAAAAGGCCTGGTTCACCACCCGCTAAAAAGGCAAAGGTAATTTTGTCGGCAAATAACGTCATGGCTTCAGTATTCTGGGACTCGAAGGGTATGATTATGATTGAGTATCTTGAAAGGGGTTAGACAATAAACTCTGATTACCACTGTGTCTTCTACGTCGTTTACGAGAGGGATAAAAGAAAGCCGTCCAGGAATGCTCAGAAGAAAAGTCCTGTTTCATCAAAATAACACCCGTATTCACACATCTGTGCAATCAATGGCTAAAATCCACAATTGTGGCTTCGAACTATTACCGCATTCGCCTTAGTCACCTGATCCCGGCCACACTTCGAACTTAAATTAGTCATCAGGTGTTTCCCATCAATTCATAAATTTGGTACATCAGATGACCCGAAAAACTACAAACCAATATCTTTACTGTCTACGCTCTCCAAAATTTTAGAAAAAACTGTAAATAAGAGAAGAAATACAGAAGCAGATGTTCTGCGAATTAGGCAATTATTTCAGGCAAGGCGATCGATCGAAATCGATCATCAATTCCCCCCCACCCCCCCTTTACAAAGTTCTTAAATTGAAACGCACTTTTAAGCTTCCCTTGCCATCCATTTAAATAAACCTCATTTGCAAAAAGATTTGCTAGATACAGCCACTCACTGACATACAACAACGTCACCTAATATTCTCTTAGCACACGTGTTGCTTGGAATGAGGTGAGGTCGTTACTGGCGGCTGGTCTGGCGGCAAAGTGAGTGAGACATACAGCGCTGTAGTAGTTAGTGGTTGCGCGACCAGCATACCATAACCAGTAACATTCTGTGCATGCGTCCGAGTTGGTCGTGCTGCCAAGTTGGTTGCGCAACCAAATGGACACCAGGTGAGTAACTCTCTATGGAGCTGTACACATTTTGTTGGTATCGGTGAGTGGTGTCCTGGTTCAGGCGTTAGAAACTGCGTCATGTACACTGCTAATCGTTTTAGCAGTGTACATGACGCAGTTTCTACTTAGCAACTTTCTCTTAGGTTTGGACTACATCGAGACATGTTTAATCGTTGGATATGGAACCATAAGAAATAGTGTATACTGTAAGCTGAATTTTAAATGTATATTATGGCGGCTCAAGATAGAAGCTTAACTTAGTTTGGGAGCCATTAGTAAATTTAGTAAATTCTTACATGTTAATTGAAATAAATTTGGTTTGATTTGATTGGATCATTTTTTTAGAGGGTCTAAATATTTTAAATGGGAGATGGCAAAAGTGAATCGAACTTGATGGTGATTATTTAGAAAAATAAAAATATTACTGATTTAGTATATGTTTATTTTTTTGGTTACGCCGAATACTTTTTGATCCACCCTCGTAACTTAATATCAAATTGTAATAAAATTAAATGCAAAAAATTCACCTCAGCAAATGTGAGACATACTCCAACAACAAATGTACTGCTAAATGGTGAGAATCTAGATTGAGTAGATATAAATTGCATAAGGGTCCTCATATTTCAAGACTTGCGAATTAGCTTAGCTCATATAATATCAGAAAAATTAGACAGTGTTCCGACCAAAGCATTGTCTTACGGAATACTTTTGTGGGGATCCCTGTCGACATCAGTACTACATTTGTGCTGCAGAAGCGTGCAATGTAAATGTCTGAGCTTAGAGAAATTGGAACACTGACAGCCTATTCACAACATATTTTACATAATGTAATCTGGCAAAAAAGCGATATTCATCCTAGAAATAGTCGGAATAGACTCACTCTGAATGGACTAAGGAAAATAATTTGTTTCAGGGGCAATGTGTACGTCAGTACAATGGGATCCAAGAAAACGTTCAAAACCATTCAATGAGTAAACTTAAAAACACAGTAATAAAGGCGTTTGTGTGGTATTTTATTATACCTTGGGAACAAAAGCTTCTCCCAGCAGTTTAGGTATTGTTGTAATAGAATGTATTAGAAAGTAATGTAATTTTAATAATACTTATGTATAATTATCACCAGTCATCAGTCCCGTGAGTTTGTTTCGCCGGTTCTTCTCAGGCTAGGTCGTAAAATCCTATTTTGATTTTGATTAATTAAAATAGTTCCTAGAGCCGCGTTTAGTAGTAATTAGGTAACCTACTAAGGTATCTAATTATATATATATGATACACTTATATTAGGTTCTTACATATAAAATTGGCGTTTTGTATCGGAACCATGCCGAGGCCGGTCCGGGTGCGGTCGTCTTGGCTTTCATTGAAAGAGGTCTGCCCAGCAGTGGACCGATAAAGGCTGATAGTGCTGAACCATTGCTTTCTATGCTCTTTATGCTATATCTCATAGGTAGTTCATTGATCCCTTTACTACAGAAACCAGTCGGACGGGAATCAATAAAATCTTTGAAGGCGATTTGGACTGCCCCATCGGAGTAGAATTTTTTTCCCTTACAAGAAGTTATCCATATTTCGAAAAAAAAAATGTAAAAAAAATTGTAATCTGTTGGTGCAAGGTCCGGGGAGTATGGAGGATGTTTTAGACTTTCCAATTGAAGCTCATCAAATTTTGTAGCAGTCTGTTGCGCACTGTGTGGTCTAGCGTTGTCGTGAAGCAGCAGTGGCGTGGAGGTACTGACCAGCCTTGGTTGTTTCGCTGCTAGCTTTTCCATCATGGTTTGCAGTTGCTGGCAATAGACATCAGCCGTAATAGATTTCCCAAATATGGCCAGACAGATTTGAGAAAACTGTAATGAGTAATACCGGCATTATTCCACAAAAAGTGTAAGTAAATTTTTTGGGGTTAATCTTCGCTTGGGGCAGGATTTGGCTGGCTGGCCAGGATCCAACCATTGCGCTGAGCCCTTTCGATTATCGTAAAGAATCCATTTTTCATCACAGGTAATTCCGTTTAAAATACCTAGAATAAATATAATTATGTCACTAAAATAACCATTATTAATCTTAGTGTGTGGTTCGTTTCATCCATTAAAAAACAGGCGCTCGAAAACATAAGGTTGTCCTCGAAGTAATCAGTCTTTTTGAGAATCTCCCAATGACGTTGGTAGATTCTCAAAAATTTGGAAGTTTTGGTAAAAACTAACGTGTGCGCTAACTTTATAATTCTATTGGTGAACGCCAATTTCCATAAACATCCACACAATCAGATGCTATTCAGATATTGCCCTATTTCACTCCTTCCCCGCAACGAGCCACCGAACTCCCACAAACCACAAGAAACATGAGAGATTAGTCAATCATCCATTCACGTCGGTGGGAGTGGGGTCCTTCTCCGGTGGCGCAGGCCCGATTCGGTTTCAATGCAGCATGGACATACCTTAAATATTTCTTTGTTGATGCCAAACATTTTATTAATTTTAACCAAATTCCTTACATTAAGCTGGTGTAATGGTTGGAAAAAATAAAACATTGTAACAGGTACTGATCTCCAATGACACAAGATTTAATGTGTTTTATACAAAAAAAATTGCCGTTACGGTGTTGCACATGACCGTATAATAAGGCCCCCCTAATAAATTTATATAAATAAATTAAACCCCCCCAAGTGTATGTAGGCGAGCGCATAATTTGAAATTGACTGCATAGAATTTCAAAATACTTTAAATATGCATTTGGCATAGGCAAGGTTTGTCTGTAGGAATGTGTTTGGAATATTGTTTGTAAATAAATAAAATGCCAACCCATTTTAATCTCTCAATATTGGACAGTTCTCAGTGTAGAACTTTATCCTATGCTGGGGAGTGAGCTAGCGGGTTGGACAGTTGGGTCGCTTTACATTACACGTCACCATGCAAGCAAATTCTTATGACAGGTCAAGCGGGAAGTTAATTATAAATGAGAGTTGATAAAGTCGAGGAAAGATGTAACGCGAGCGAATACGGCAGGCATGCCGGATTCACAGCCTGCAGCTGATCCGAAAGACGTTATACCAATCTGAAAAAAAAAAGATTACAGATATAATGCTAATTTTTTTACATAGAAAATATAAGTAAATAAATTTGTGAATTCCGAAAAATCGAGATATAAAAGCATAAGTAAATTGGTGAGTACAAACAATCGAAGTCCGAATTCTCTCTATAACATATTTTTTTTTTAATAGTAACGAGCAAACGAGTAATTAGAGCCTTTACACTACTACTGACGTCCGTGACATCCACATTACTGTCATGCAGATGCCTTGCCCTCCTTTTCTCCTCCTCCCCAATGGGCCACCGGCTACCGGCTACTAACAAACCGCACGAATCGAAAAGTGATAGCATAGCTGTTACTTTACGACGGCGTCATGCGAGCGTGAGTTACCTCCCTGATTGTATCGGGCTCAATTGGGCTGTAATGCACCATGACACTACTTAGATAAGTAAAATATCCACAGGAATATAGAAATATTCCTGTGGATATTTTACTTATCTAAGTGTAATAAATATTGATTTTACACGCTTAAGAACTCTAACTTATTCCTGAGGTTCTGAGGAAAAAGGTAGGTCAGTTTTTACGTACAATAACAGTCCTGCCAGCGCTTTCCACTGTAAGAGGGCCACCAGAATCACCGCTGCAAGTGCTGCTGCCACCGAGGCTGCTGGTGCAGATGTTGGAAGACTGGATGAGGAAGGGGTATCCCAAAGAACACACGCCGTTCGTGATCACGTTTAGTCGAACGTGGTTCAACGATTGATCTATTGTAATACCTTCGCCTGCAAATTTAAAATAAAGTTTTATCTTGACTGAAAATAATGGAGCTTTTAAAGAAAATATATTAACAGATATTTTACTATTATGTAACACATTAAAATTATCTACTTATACATCCTTAATTTTTAGTCAACATACATGATTTTTCGATAAAATAAAGTCCAGATATGAACTGTAAATTAACAATACCATATTATTATTTACACGCTGTTACCCGTGAATTCGACCAGGTGGACTACAGACATTATGACGTATAAGCTATATTATTGTAAAACTTCTTTAAACCCCACTCAATAACTTTTACGTGAAAGAGTACTAAAAACCCTTCCATATTCAAAAACTCTCTCGTTTACAATATTAGTAGGATGCATACTTACCTATTTTTTACACATTTGTTTTACGCAGAAGGCAAGTTCATAAATGGATCACCTTCCTCTGATTAAGCTACGATTAAGAAAATTTGCATAATCAGAGGAAGGATTGCGCGCAGCGCGCACTGTAAATCCTTAACCACACGTCGTAGATATAACATAGATAGAGAATTGACGGTATACCTGCAAGGCATTATGCAGTTATATGACGGCGACTGGCCGTCTTGGTGAATGGAGCAGGAAGATGAGAAGTCACTACTATCTTTGTCTATCTAATCTCGCATGCGCATTACGCAGCGAAAAATGATTGAAAAAAAAAGAGATACATTGCGTGAACTAAATTTTCTGTCTCTTTTTGCATATTCAGTAGGTCTGGGAACCAGCTACTATTTATTTTTCTAAGTTCCCCCAACACGGTGAAACGTTTGCCGGCCAGCTAGTTATGTATATGTCGTAGTCATATGGTACAAATCGCCGCGTAACATTGCGGCTACCCATTCTCAAAAACAGGGCCGTTTTGTTTTGTGGCGGACTAAATGATTAGCCGGACTGTCATTGCGAGACGTTCTTCAATATGGCGGCTGACGTTTAGTTAGTCTCATTGAATGTTTTGTTTTTTGGCAGGGATAGTATTCAGTGCAAGTAAGGAATTACACAAATGTTTTGAGTACAAATAAAAAATAACCTTACCACGAAGGCTTAGCCGGGAGCTACACCCCCGCCTATAGGTACCTTCGAACCTATCTGGGCATAGTATTTTAACGATACACAGGCTTAGCCGGGAGCTTCACTCCCGCCTATACCTTCGAACCTATCTGGGCATAGTATTTAAACGATGTATTCTATAATGGACGCCATTGTTGTTGTCAAGCAACGCCGCGAGTGTTCAAGTTAGGAACTAAAACGTGTAAAAAAAAGGAGGATAAATATTTACTTTATTTCAATAAAGCTAGCTTTATTGAATATCGCATAACCCCGAACTCTTTCTGGCGCAATTTCACACAGCGATTTAGACAATCCGACTGCGAAATATATAAGTAGCTTAACTGACATTGCTACGCAATTCTTCCAAGTGTACAGGACAGTAGTGGACCGATCTTCACCCAAACGATGAAGCGTTTCTTTTGAACATTTAAAATTTTAAAATCTTTTTAATTTAATATACACCTACCGTCACGCGTTATTCCGTAGCCGGTAGCAATCGCAGAGGCGCCAACAAAATCTTGGCTCACTTCACTTCCCGAGGGCAATGAGATGGGTGCAATTGTAGCTGCAAAAAGAAATATATAATGAATTTAAATAAATAAATATATACTATATTTTCAATCTCATTTCTATAGTTTCAATGTCAAACTAATAATAATAATAAAAAAAAAACATTAATAGAAAGTAACATGAGCAAATAGCGTAAGTAAGACTTAAGACACTAAATTCGAAAAACCGGCCATGAGCGACGTGAACTCGCCAATTAAGGGTTCGGTAGCAGCAAACAGAAGAAAACTCAAAACTCAATTTTGTTCAAATCAATTTCGTTTGAATTACTCACTTAACTCGTTTATCGCATAGGCGGGCAATGGGCATATTGACAAGTACCTTCTTCAGTACGGTCACTTTTACCTCGGGTCTAACTTTACACAATACTGTCTGGAAATGCATGTGTTAGAGGCATTTGTAAGAGGTAGTGCCATGCTGCAACGGAATTGCGCCAGCACGACCGGGGAGGTACCTCTTGTTCACATAATCCGCCCATAAAGTGACACCTTCAGTGTCGCGTTTTATGCGGTTTGTGAGTTGCCGGTGGCCCATTGTAGGAGGGCAACGCATCCGTATAGTAATTATGTGGAAGTTCATGGGCGTCGGTAGTCATGAAAAGACTCCGATTGTTTGCTCCCCTTACTTACCTTTTTTATGGCATAATGTTTTACTATTAATGTATTAGTCCGCGATGGATGCGAGTAGCAGGAGAGCGGTCGTCTTGGCGTTCATTGAAGAGGTCTACGTCTAGCAGTGGACAGATAAGGGCTGATGATGATGATGATATTAGTACTTGGGTGACTAAGCGAACAACACAACTCGAGAAAAAAGAAATTAAAACTTGTCTGAAGGCGGCGGGCCTCAACCATATTTCTCACCCGAGTTATTATAATCTTGTCTCACAATTACAATCATTTACAAGAGAGCGCACACTACAGAGGGACTACGATGACCAGGTATATGCGATTTTAGTCCCTTAGCTTTTTATTCGAAGTTACTTGACAACTCTTTTAATATATTTTTAAATATGCTGACTACAATGTTTTACGTCTATCAATGATGAAAATGGCTCACCAGCCAGCATGTATAGACACATAGATTAGGTATAATTACCTGAGAACGTAAGTGCATGAGGCAGATATATTATAGCAACATCATTCCGAGCAACAGAGGGGCTCCACTGTGGATGCATCACCACAGCGCTGCTGTGCACTCTTGTACCGCCGGAGAACAACAGAACTGACGCAAACACCGCTTCAAACCTCCAAGCTTGGTTTCTGCCATCGAACCAGCAGTGAGCTGCCGTGAGGACCCTCAACGGGGTGAGGACAGATCCACCGCATACGCCTCTGCCCGATATACCTACAATATCGGCTATTAGACCCACCTAAAATCGTTGTGAGTATTTCAGTAGATAGGTTATTTTTTTAAACAATAAATAATCTTATTTTTATATCTATAGCATAGATTCATTTGAGATTTTACATTTTCTTTAATTTTACGGTCTGATGTTCGATAAAACAGCTTGAATAATTCTTATTTTTTAGAATGGACCTACTAAGTTCGGTCAAATCGGTTGCGTATAAACACTCAAAAATCTTCAAAAGTTCTGACTTTTGTTGAAAATTTTAGCATTTTTCTCGAGTATTTGACATGTTTGTAAATAATGCCATGCTACGTTGCAGCCGATTTGTACCAGCACTAACGGGGAGGTACCTCTCGCTCACAACACAATACCGCTGGAAAGCAACAATTTGGGTACAACGATTCGTACAACAACGCATCCTTTTTGTTATAGCATAAGGGGGCAAACGAGAAATTAGAACCTTTTCATGACTACCGACCCCTGAACCCCATGGGAGTCCCCATAGACATTCGCATGAATGTTACGCAGATGCGTTGCCCTTATATCTCCCCTTCCCCAAAGGAGCCTTCTCACAGATCGCAGGAACCGCGACAGTGATGCTATCACTTTACGCCGGTATCTAGTGAGCGAAAGATAATTTCCAGGTCGCGCTGGCCCAATTCTGCATTGGAGGATGTAGTGTCATGCACCATACAAGGCACAACTTCCCTTCTAGAGCATGGCACTACCTCTTCACGACAGCGAATGTTTATAAGCATCGACAATTCTCAAAAGGATCTGATTGCGCGCTTGCCTCATTGTACTATGTCTAATATCATTATGTTATGCTACTAAATAATACATACCTGGTAAGGGTATTGTCCAGGGGCAGCGGGAACACCTCCAACAATCCTCGATCCTTCGCTCACATATTCCTGCTCCGCCTTTTGGATTCTATCCGCTTCGGGAATACCATATTTGGTAATATATCCGAAAACGGGACTCTCCTCATACACTGGGGTTGCAAACGTGCAAGCGAAAGCGAAGCAAACCAAAATAAATGCAGCCTTCATTGCGCTAACAAATAACACTTACTAGAAATGCAATCAACGTTTTAAATTTATACGTTACTTATCCAATGTCCACTGTTGATAAACATCAGTTTTAATTCGTTTAGCATTGATAATTAATGATATGATAGATATTAAATACATTAAGGTGTGGCTTGAAATAAACATGCAATCATAGCAAATCAGTTTCCCCAATCAGTGGTACGCATATCAGGAGTTTAGATTAATGCTGTAGAAAGAACAGCCAGATGTTTTTTTTAGTTTTGCAACGAAAACCGAGTACAATTGTCCATTAATGAACCTGACGTGAAACTTGTCATTAGAATCAGAATATATTCTGATGATATAAAATATAAAATACTTTATATTTATATAAAATACATAGTTTCTGGGACGGTACGGTTCAAAAAATTTTGAATTACGTAAATAGACAACGGTACGAGAGCGAGCTAGGTAGTTGGCACTGCTGCTGATAGCGCTGACACTATTAATATGAACGCATCGAAGCCTAATTAAGAAAGAATAATTAAGAAGCAATCAAAATATTTTTCGTACCAAATTATTGATTAGATATTTTAAATTATCTGTATATCGAAAATTTTCTTTGCTACTGCATAAATATGTTTTTGAAATTTACTTGGGTAAATCCGATTATTTTGTTATTAAAAAGTGCTTATTACTACTTTAATAAGGTCAACTAGCAGCACCTCGCGGATTTGCCCGCATAGCCCGTGGACCTTGGTCTCCGCTGTCTTCCGTCGTACCATGATGTTATATTATATACTTCCTCAACAAGTGGGCACAAATAATATTAGCGCGTTAAAACAAATGTTTTTGAAATTTACTTGGGTAAATCCGATTATTTTGTTATTAAAAAGTGCTTATTACTACTTTAATAAGGTCAACTAGCAGCACCTCGCGGATTTGCCCGCATAGCCCGTGGACCTTGGTCTCCGCTGTCTTCCGTCGTACCATGATGTTATATTATATACTTCCTCAACAAGTGGGCACAAATAATATTAGCGCGTTAAAACAAACACACTCTTCTGCTTTATAGTATTAGAACTTACCTATCTATACATATTATTAGCATATTCAACATATTATAAAAAAAACTTAAGACATCAATATGTGAACCAGCACGGAGTGGTAACCGCAAATCAAATTCGTCACTGGAGGTCCACATGACAAGGCGCGCAAGATTCTAACATCACTGATATTCTTGATGAGATGCCGAGACCATGACCTCATCCCTACGTGTGTCAAGATTTCGCCAAAAAATTATATACGAGGGAGCGCTAAGATCTTAAACCAGGCAAGTAAAAAGTTGTTAAATGCAACAATCTGACACGGGCTACATAAATAATTTAATAAACCGCGATAAAATCCGTAAAAGTAGTTTTAGTGTAATGTCTAACATTCGCGTAAACTTAAGACATCAATATTATGACTAGTGGCACTCCTTTGCAGTCCTAAATTCTGTTACCTTTCATTTGATAAAATACGTCATACAATTGTGTTTAGACATTAGGTTGTACTCTGTTTGTTCTATTGCCGCTTTAATAATTATGTCATTTTCATTGTAACATTTGTTATGAAGTTGTTTTTTTATATTTTCTATTATAATGTGTATAGACTTTATGTGTGTGTTTTAAAGAAATGTGCGTTCTTTTTGTTATTACATATATATTTAATTTTTTGCTCGTGCCAATTCCTACCCCAGTTCCATACGCTGTAGTATTTCTCATCGACCATTTGGTTGTCTGGAATAGACGCTTTTGTGCATATCACCATCATTAAGTCTGATTTGTTATTTTTGTTTTTGGTACGAAATAAAGCATTTTTATTTTTATTATCATATTGAATTTGTGTATTACATGTAAAGCGTTTGTTACGAAACAAAGACTTTCTATGGTTTTCTATAAGTTATGAAACAAAGTCCCCAAAAGCTATGAGATTGATTTTCTCAGAATCTACAGAACGGCGTTTAATGCAGTTTTCAAAAATGGATAGAGTGTTTTCCGTGGATGGTTTTAGTGTACACTTTTTAAGGTTATTCACGAATGAAGATGGGGTAGATAGCTCGTAGTTTTCTTTAAAATAAAACAAAATTTAATCGTATGAAGTACCTTGTATTTGTTAAATTGCATTATATAACGTACTGATCCGGTATATGTTGGTATATGAATCTCAAGTAAGATGTGACTCTGGTGTACACGGCGGGGAACAGAGAGTCGCATCCGAACGCCGAACCGAACGATGTGACGCCGATCTGAAAACATATACCGGTATATTGTTATCAAGTTACCCTACTGTTTTGTATAGCATTCTTACCCAACTGCTTTTGAAGGACGGTTATGTTTTTAAATATTTAATTTAAAATATTTTACGGGGTTTTTATCAAAAGTATTATGTCTATCATTGAACCTTATAAAAAAAGAACTTATTATATATAGGAAGAGGTGGTGCCATGCATAGTGCATGTCTCTACATCCTCCTGTGCCACGGAATTGGGCCGGCACGCCCGGGAAGGTATCTCTCGCTCACATAATACCGCCGTAAAGAGACATCCACAGTGCGCGTTTGTGAGTAGCCCACTGAGGGGGGAGGGTAGAAGGAGGGCAACGCATCGACATAGTAATTATGTGGATGTTCATGGGCGTCGGCAGTTCTAGAAAGGCTTCGATTTCTCGTTTGCCCCCCTATTCTACGACGAAGGTTTAAGTGTATACTTTAAATATTGCCACAAAAAGAGTGCGTACAGGGGAGCCACTAATTAGATATTCGTATTAAATTGCACAATCTTATTGCCGTTTCTCTCTTTGGACTAGACAAGATTGTCTGTAATAATCCTACATCCAGTTCATCCTAATCTAACCAAATGCTCTAGTTAGTGGACCCGACTACTCTAAGGTCCTCAACTAATGCAGACAGTGATCTGCAGACGTAATATTATTTTCCCTTCTCTCCTCCAAGGTTCCAGTCGAAACTCACAAACCCCTCGAGACGTACATGTATGACGTGACCAAGATGACCAAGTTGACACAGGTTGTGCCTGAGTTCTACTTCGGGTTCGAATCCCGCTTATTGCCAAGGTCACGGCTGCTTATTTACGTATCATATAAAGTATTTCTGTAATAAAAATATTACGTTTGTTACGTTAAAACATAAAATTACCAAAGTATCTCTTCCATTGTTTGTAACAACAAGTGGACCTCCGGAATCGCCCCTGCAAGGCCCGGCGCCTCTAAGGCTACTCGTGCACATGTGTGTCGGCCGGATGAGGAGCGGGTAGCTGATAGAACACATCCAGTTTTGGATCACTCTCACGGAAACGTGATGCATGATCTGGTCGGATGAGGCAGATTCATCTATACGAAAAAAGCTACATCATTTTCTTTTTCTATTTAAGCCCGTTTTCACAGGTTACTATGAAGTGTCACTGTTCGAGCCTTACAACATTTGAAACTTAAATATTAGATTATTAGCCTGTTATGTCCCTAATGGGCTAACCGGGATTTTAAAAGGAGCCTGTGAAAAAGTTATTTATATTTGGTTGGTACGGTAGATTTGTGAGTTAAGTCAAAACTCAGTTCGTAACTTAATGGAGTAACATATGCATAAATTGCTTAGTTATGTTTGTTGATTAGGTGAGGGCATTCAGGTCGACTGTAGAGGATTATATTTCTTTTTTGTAGGTATAATCTCGGAAAAATCAATTGGATTTTATTGATAAATGACTATGCTCGCTTTATAAACTACCGCAGAACTAGATATTACGCACACGAGATACCCTCGAGTATTATCTATGTGAGCGAGAGGTATCTCCTGAGTGGTACCGGATCGGCTACAAGAAAGCAATCATGGTCCATCTTAAAAAATAATCATGTCAATATGCGTGTAAAGCGATTTTGAAACATTGGAACTTTTTACCAGATATTAGGTACTTTTAATTAGGAACATAGTATCTTCCGGGCATGGAGAGATGACAAATATTGTAGTTAGTGTAAAAATATTTGATACTTCCTATCTTGTGTTATTCCAAATCCGGATACTGTGACCTCAGCACCCAAAAAGTCTTCATTCATTTCAGATAACGCAGGCAATGCAATTGGAGATACAATAGCTGAAAATGAAACGGTTGTAATCAGTAAAAAGTTAGATTAGATTCTTGTTGATTTATGGAACTGCTAGCAATTCGCCCCGGCTTCGCCCGTTAAGAACTACCTTAATAAATTATATACTAAAACCTTCCTCGGGAATAGTTCTATTTATTGGTGAAAACCGCAATAAAAATTCACTCAGGTTATTTTAACAAAATTGATTATATACAGACAGACACTTTTGGGGATTTTGCTTTATCAAAAATATAGGTATGGTTCGTTAAGCCCATGAGCACAAAAACAATGAACTATGCAAGCGAAGACATGTTTACCCAAATTTTATTTGCCCTATAACAACGTATTTGTACACGTGGTAATGTCATTCTAGATGAAAAAAATAGCAACATTTATCTGATATTTTTTTCATCCCGAATTTTGCGAATGTTGTATGCGTCTACTTGTTAGTTAGAGATATAGGGCCAAGACGACCAGCCATGAAATTTTATTTTTTCAATTAAATGTTATTTATTAAAAAAATAAGTTTTCTTTTATAGTATAGGGGGACTAATGAGAAATCGGGGCCTAACCCCCTTGCCCCCCTCAATGGGCCACCGGCTACTCGCAAACAGCACGAAACGCGACACCGTACGTGTCAATTTACTGCGGTATCGAGTGAGCGAGAGGTATCTCTCCGGTCGTGCCGGCCTAATTCCGTTGCATAGAAGGATGCAGTGTCATGTACAAAATTGAATTCATCCAGTCGAAAGATGCATTCAAACCTCCTTTGTCGGTGTTTCCTAATAGGTACACAAGGGATTGCCTTAATAAATTTATGTATATTAATAAACGGAGAAATAGTGACCACTGATGGACCTGAAAGAGAGTACCGAGATGAAGATAGTGTACAATTCTACGATTTCACATAATAATGTATCGAGACATTCAACTCTAGTTAAATCCATATAAAATATTGTCTACAACTCTCTTTGACTTGCGGGATAATCAATTTAAGTCTCCCATTGTAAAATCGGTCTTTTATTTTATGGAACATTTTTAGATTTGTCATAAACCTCGCTAGAAAGGGCGAGGGACTAGGCGACTAAACAATTCAGGAGTTCGCAAGATGCCTTTTTGAATATTTATGAGAGGAGAAAACAAAGGGTTCAGTAAAAAAGATTTGGCGCAATAACGTATTGTATCGCGCCAGCTGTGATTACGCCGGCACTGATTTACACCGTTTGTGTCTTTTGTACACAAGGAAGCTCTGTGGAGTGTTCCGCCATTATATTAATGTAATTTTATGATCCCTTATGCACCACATACAACAAAGAATGAAATATATTAATTGGAGTTTAATCCTTAAGAATACGATATAACAATCGAGGTATGAAGATGAAGACTCCCTGGTCGGTCTCCGTTTCGCCTCCGAATCTCGTCGTCCGATGAGCGCTAACAGCAATCTGATGATCTGTATTGGGCTTCTCTTCGCTCGCACAGAAAAAAATCAGTTACTAAAAATAACGTTTTACCGCGCAATCTCTTCATTTCAGAATTGTTTCTTTTTTAATTAAGAAAATAATGCCGTGCACTTCAGTCGCATAACACACATAGTTTTTTAAATGTTAGGTTATTATCTGATTCTGTAACTTGTACGAACATACAACCTACAAAATAATTTAGCAATAATGTGTGCATGATCAAGAGTCACATGGATATGTAGCATTAGTTGTGACATAATTATGTAATCTGATCAGACATATTGAGTAGCATTATATATTACTAGCGATTTCATATAGTCCCTCGTGGTATAATACATCCTAAGTTCCTTTTATAATAAATAGTAAACTTACATTAACCCCTTCAGACCTGAATTATGAGGTTGAGAAAAAAGGTATTACCTACTATTTAGTACCTATTGGTACCCACTTAAGACCTATATCGGTGTTAAATTTTATCCAGATCGACGTGACACCACAGACTCACTTTTGTAATATTCACTAGCATCTCCCCGCGGTTTCACCAGCGTTACTACGGTACTATTTATTAATTGTAACATCATGGTATACTTTGTCTGGCCATACGTACTGTAATAATTAAAAATAGAAAATGATAGTTAGGCCCCTTAATAACACTATGTGCAATAACGAAGTTCCAGCATGACTCGGGACCTGATTAAAAAGGTAAATTCACCCAATCTTGGTTAAAACGAATATTCTGGACTAGATCAGAGCTGAAGACTTCCGATCATCTAGTCCCGACCTTAATCCACTGGATTATGATTTAGGGATAATTTTTGAGAGTACAGCTTGCTCTAAACGCCATGATATTTTGGAGTCCCTTTGAATTTGCAGTGAAGAATTTCCCCATGGAAAGGGTGCGTACTTCTATTGATAATTGGCCTCAAAGTTTAAAGAACTGTATTACAGGCAATGGAGACCACTTCGAATAAGTTTTTGAATTTTTAATTGTTTTATATTTGTGTATTAAACTAACATACTGCAAAAGAAATAAATGTCATTTGCAATTAAAAAAATATTTTTTTTCTTTGTCACAATATTTATGGAAACACTAGGTGTACAGCCTTCTTCGATAAAACATTCAACACATTATTAGTTTTTCAATTCAGGCAAGTAGATTGCTGCGATTAGCGCATTCAAACAAACAAACAAACTCTTCAGCTTTATATTATTAGCATAATAGGAAGTGTGTGAAAAAAATATTAAAGTGAATTTAAGTACATACCGGACATTTGCACGTAATCTGGTAGATAAACTATGGCAATGTCATTACGTATGAGCAAGGGATCCCACTGCGGGTGGGCAGAAACCGCGCTGGTGTTGAACCTGGTACCACCAGCAAACAGGAGCACAGACCCAAGGACGACCTCGAACATCCAAACTTGGTGCACACCGTCATACCAGCAGTGAGCAGCCGTGAGGACCGTGTTGGTCCTGATCAGAGACCCACCACACAGTGCTCTGTCGGACGTGTTGATGACGTTAGCGATCAGACCAGCCTTAAACAGGACATACCACGATATAATAAAAATACACAATTTGTGTAAATAAAGAAAAAACAAAACAAAGTTTCAAAATCTGTCTGCATGTGATTTTCCCAAAATGTACTCAACAAATTTTTATGCGATTTTCATCTATGGATAAAACGATTCCCGAGGGAGGTTTTAGTTTATAATTTATTCGCGGACAAAGCCGAGGAGGATAGCTAGTTGTCTACAAACTAGATATACACATAGAGCGTTTTCACTAAACTGAACCTACAATAGCTTCCTCACACCTACAATTCTCTACCTACTCTATCTCAGAATTGAAAGAACAAAAGTGTGATTGAACATTAATAATAAGGTCCTCACGATTTCGACTGCGCAGGCCATAATATAATGCACAAGTGTGTGCGCAGACGCAATCACTCTCTATTCCCTTATTCCACTTATCCGACGGGACGATAATCGCACACGACCAGAGAGAAATCAGGCGTAGGACCGCAGGCTTAACGTGCTCTCCGAGTCATATGGCTTAACATCGCCAACTTCCTGATTTCTGGCTGTTTTTTTGGTCCAACCCGGGACTGAAATCCCGGGCCCTCATGTGATTGGTGGTCGTTGAACATGCTCATACCACGAGGTAGACAAACTCATGTATAAAAATCTCAAATGGAAATCTAATATGACCGGAGAGGAATCGGGCGCAGGACCTGCTTTAGGTACGCTATGGGGCACGGGGGCTGTAACACCGCCAACGTCCCGACTTCAGAATGTTATAAGATATTGAAAAAATCAAATAACACTTGATCCAATCCGGGATTCTAACGTGCGTCTGAGGTTGAACATTCTGACCACATGACAATTAAAATTTGATTAAACAATACTGGTTATGTTATACATATAACCAGTATTGTTCAATCATAGCTGAAGTCCGTACATTATTTAAGACTCAGTCTAAACGTTAAAAAGTGGAATTATAGCTACCTAGCTATGTAGGTAGGTACTTACATTATTAGTAATATGTTAATGAACATTGATTTTTTTTAATGAGTAAGAACTTTAATGAAACTTAGGTATAAAAATTACAACACCTCAAATCTTTTCTACAACAAGAGCGACTGCTTAAGTAGCTGTTACTACATGATAAAATCAGGACCTCGACTTCGCCAATCTATACTGCAGCAATACAAAATTTTTTATGTGTAGGGAGCCGATCGAAGCCATTTGGTCAATCACAACGCCGCTTACAATCATACAGGTAATGGTTATGCAGTTGTGTTGCTCTGCTTCACACGAATTCCCAATGGGCCACGAGCACGTGAGTAGCAACTCACAAACAAGAAAACGCAATAGTCTAACAAACACTTTCCGGCGGTTTGCATGTGATGTGGTCATTTCGGCAGCGGTGCAGCTATAGCTCTGGAAAGGCACTAGCCTATTGAACCTAAAACAAATATAAACTGACTAAACCTGATATGGTTGCTGTCCCAGGATAGATGGCACACCCCCCACAATTCTCGGCGACACTTTCAAATAATCATTTTCAGCTCTTTGTAACCTCCTCGCTGCGGGAATGCCATATTTACTAATATATCCAAAAACTGGGTTCTGAAGGTCATGTTGCTGGAAATTAATGCCGAGAGAAGAACCGATGAGAACGTTAATGAATATTATCTTGATTCTCATCTTGATTCAAAGCAAACTGTAATTGATATAACCGTAATATTTCACCAATAAACGTTAACTAAAGTAACATATTTTAGCTCCTCGTCTTGCGCAACTCGGTTTCGATGATATGAAGCCACTTGAGACTGAAGATAATCTGAAATATAGATTATTGCATCGATGTTACTTGAGAGAAACACAATGTACACTTAAAAATTGCAATAAGACTTTATTATTATATTTATTTTAGGTAATATAATAAAGTTAAAATTAGGTAATAAAATATTAATTAGGTAACATACATTTTAATTACCTGCACTCAATTAATCGAAATACGATGACAAACAGACACAACTTTTGGAGACTTTGTTTTACAACTTTGAGTGCACAAGTATTTGCACAGACATGAGTGCACTCGCTATTCCTTCATTGACATATGACACGACCAGACAGAAATCAGGTGCAAGACAATGGCTTAGCGTTCATCCCAATAACACGTTTTGTTTAGTCCGACCCGGGATTTAAACCAAACCTCACAGCTCAAGGGTGTGCAGGGCCAAGAGCTAACTGATAAACTAAACAGGCTCTATCCGACGTCGTCGGTAGGTAGAAGGGTCAGGGCCCATTCTGATCCCCTGTGCCAGTTAGGCAGGTGGCATAAAATGCGCGTAACGCTTACATCCAACTATTATTAGCCTTATACGGGACGTACAATTATCCACAAACTCCCTTTGCTTTGACGCGTGGAAACGCATTTACGCGCCTTCACCGGCCTTGGGTGGGGTCCAGTGATGTGTGAGACAACACTTGTCAGGGCACCTCGACGGCCAGTCAGCCCCCCTTAGAGAACAATTCTACCTCCACAGATAGCGTTGCCCAGCACTACAGGACAACCCCACCGACTTTGGGACATTTCAATGGGGTGAGGTTCCCATCCTCGTCCCTTGCACCGTGCGCAAAAGCGCCACCTCCTGCTGCTCTTAGGTCCCCTCTTCTTATAAGTGGGGTACCGAGAACGATTCTTCTTCCTAATCTTTAAGCTCCCTCTTTTAATAAGAGGGGTGCAAAGATCTCCCTCGGTTGAATTGTCTTCGCCTGGGTTCACCCCAGGCTATTAAGCCTCACCGCTACGACAACGAGGCTTGAACCATGGATCCACCAACTCGCTGGCGCATTGCCTTTCAGGACCTGTCTCT
This sequence comes from Eumaeus atala, assembly GCA_017140195.1. Classification (NCBI taxonomy): domain Eukaryota; kingdom Metazoa; phylum Arthropoda; class Insecta; order Lepidoptera; family Lycaenidae; genus Eumaeus; species Eumaeus atala. The sequence continues at coordinate 277,918 of JAFELO010000012.1, read as the reverse complement.
CTCGAGTATTAATCGGATCATGCTCGAGAGTGAGAAGTTCGACTTCCAACGTCCTTGCACGGGAAAAGTATCAAGCATGATTATCCAGGGCCTTTATCTAAGCTGGACCGCGTCCTTCCTCTCCCGGTGGATACCATAGAGGTATGCACCGAATCATCCATACCCAGTGACCACCTGTCTCATGAAAAACGGTTAGCGATTGTGGCGCATTCACTCATCTAAGATCGGGAAAAGCACACCACTTGCACGTCCATTTCGAACGCTCTTTTCCCCTACCTCCGCATCAGAGCATCCTCGCTTTCTCTCCTCATCGGCTTATTCGCGGTAGTCGCATGAGCTCCTGCGGTGGGATGAACCAAGCGAGACCACACTGTACCGCAACGATGGTGGCCTTGTCGCCAGAGATACATTCCGGCTGGATTTTACAACTTAAACTTGAATGTTTCATCTTGATGCATTTCTGATAAGTAATATCATCGGATAATTTATTTTTTGTATAAAATTATAAATATAATGAAAACAAACTGGTGATCCTTCGTAAAATATGTTTCCTAAGAGATGTTAATGGTAGACTTGCTAATTCGACGACTAGGCGTTCATTCCACGATGATATCACTATAATTGTCGGCAGATGCGTTGCCCTTTCCTCCCCCCCTTCAATGACTTGGTTTTTGCTGGTGTTTGCTAGAGTGATATCCACTTATACTCACTGTGATTAGATTAGATTCCTAGATGGAGGACCAATGGTGTTGATGGTAGCTAGAAACACAAACATATATAATTATTTAATGAGAAGTGGCGTATCATTATTATTCAAGTTTATAGTATAGGGAGCAAAGCGGGCAATCGAAGCGAGTGACGACGTCAACAGATATGCATATTCGTTACTTACTTTCCTCCAATGGGCTACTGATGAATCGCACGAAACGCAACAGTCACTTTACGGCGGCGAGCGAGAGGTACCACCGAGGTCGTGCCCGCCTAATTTCGCTGCAAAGCAGCATGGCGTTACCTTCGGATGTGGTCAAACGCAAGCAATTAGAAAAAAAAGTATAAATGAGATCTACTTGGTGTTGCGACTGAGTTTGGTAAGTAGGTCACTGCGGATCAGATTGTGAATTCAGGTGGGGTGCACGACAACAGCGCTGGTCTCAATTCTGGTGCCACCGGTGTATAGCAATATGGAGCCGAGCACTACTGAGAATCGTCAGGCTTGGTCGATACCGTCAAACCAGCAGTGGACAGCTGTCACCACTCTGTTGGCAGAGACGAGGGAACCGCCCCGGACTCCCCTGCTACAGGCGCCGAGACTAGCCTGTACGAAAAGTCAAACAATAATTTATATATATATCTGATGACCATAGAGCATATAACATCTTATAAAACGTTAGAGATTACTATGAAAACGTCGACAATGTAACCCAAGCTATGAAAAAAACCCAAAGTAAATAAATAATATGGTTGAATTAAATTATTGGAAAGTATCCGTTCCGACATACGTTTTACTAAGTATTGGTTTGATAAAATTTTCATAACATATTTTATTAATAAAACATTTGTAACTAATGATTTTAATTTTTGAACTGGAAAATGTGGTATTTTTGGACATCTTTTTTAAATCTTTATTTAGAGGCTATATCACAAGATTAAGTCAGCCTTTTGGACACCTTTTCATAGATAGAAAATTATTCAGACTCAGTACACTGGAGTAATCTCCAGTGTATTGAGTCTGAACAATTCCCCCTCAAGGCCTAAATCTCTATATGTTTAACTTTAGTAAACTTTTTTATAGAATAGGGGGCAAACGAGAAAACGGTGCCTTTTTACGACTACCAACGCCCACGAACAACCACGTAATAGCTATGCCATTGCGTTGTCCTTCTTCTCCCCACCCATGTGCCACCGGTTACTCACAAACCGCACGAAACGCGACACTGAAGACGTCACTTTATGGTGGTATTATGTGAGTGAGAGTTACCTTCCCGGTCGTGCCGGCCCAATTCCGTTGCATAGGAGGATGTAGTGTCATGCAATATGCATGACTCTATATCCTCTTGTGCAGCATGGCACTGGCTCGTCCTGAAATCTACACAATCTGCAGTTTGCAACTCATTACGATTCAAACATGTCCAGATGATAATAATTTTTTACGTCATCCACATTTGAGAATGAAGCTCCAGCTGAATGTCGGCTACAGAGTCCATCTCTATCGAGAAGAACCATCTGCGCTGGATATATCATAGTGCACAAGTGCTTGCGCAGGCACAAGTCGCTCTCTATTCCTTCATCCTCCTATTCCGATGGGATGGCAATCCGACATGGCCGGAGAGAAATCAGACGCAGGACCAACGGCCTAATGTGCTCTCCGAGACAAGGGGTGTAACACCGCCAAGTTCCTGACTCCGGACTGTTTATTTTATTAATCACCTACTTCCAATTAATAGAAATAGAAAAATCCTAATAAGAATTTTTGTTTGGTCCGACCCGGGATTCTCTGAAAAGATCTTCAAGACACCAAGTATTGCGATCTCTACTGTTGGAATCTGTATCAGCACGAAAGCAGCCGTTTCTATGTGCTCAAGGAGTTGGTCTATTTCAGTATTTCGGTTATAGGATCTGTGTAGGCACGCAAAGATGCAGGGGAGGTCATCGCTATCCACACGCAGCCAAAGTCTTCAAGATTGAAGACGATAGCAGATATCTTCTCCGATATAAAGACATACTCCAGCCCGTGGTATAAATAATAGTTCTAATACCCCACTTCTTTATGGACCTTCGGTATTACCGGAACGATACGAGTTAGAGATCTTAAAAAAAAGATTCTCTAAATGGCCGGCAACGCAACTGCGTATCCTTTGATATTGCCGATGTCTAAGTCCGTTGGTGATCAATTATTTACAAGTGGCTCAACTGCTCTTTCGCTATGCTATAAAAATATCCTTAGGTAGGTAGGGTAAGACGAGTCAACCGGAGAAGATATCTGCGTTTCTGTCAGAAAGAGTAAAGCCGGCTAAGACAGTAGTGGACAGCATTGAGATTAGTGTATAACTCCTTGATGTTGCAAAAATCAACAAGTACCAAAATAGTAGGGGGAGCGCCTTCGACTTCTTCTTTCGTTGGCCCCCAACAAAGTGGTCGCAGAGCACAGATCTGCCCCGTCCAGAATACGTGGGGCAGCCTAGGCATTCAGGCCCAGGTTCAGGACCAAGGCATGGAGGCCCAGTGAGGGATTCTGCAGCTTCTACGTTGCTGGTATAATCCATTTTTATAATCTATGGGATACATGAGATGAGGGGGAGGGGGTGTTTGGGCCTACCGAAACTCTCTGAAATCGATGGAAACGCGACGATGACGGAGTTAACGTCACTTCAAGTCCGAGTCATGTGAGAGAGAGGTCCTTACCGGGACGGCTGGCCTAATTCGGCTGCATACAAATTGTGTGCTACGTTTTAACATCTTGTATTCGTAAAGTTCGTAATTTATTAGTAGCAGTACTACTGCCAGCTTCTCATGGTTTTTATTTTAACCCCTACTTTCGTCCTTTAGTTTGTCATCTTAAATACAAATCCAATGGTCGATCAGGTGTGAGAAGGGTAAAGTACAGTAGCTATTGTCAGTAGACGGTGTGGCATCTAAGTCACAATGCAAAATGAATGAATGAATATTATAAATGATAAACGTTATATTATGTATTTTATTTATTCTTTCTAAACACCATCCCAAAACAGCTGTTCGGATTTGGATGAAATTTGAAGCATATATAGACTAGAGTAAGAAATGAAACAAAAATAGTATAGTAGACGATTTTATAATCAACACCGCTATCGGCCCTTCTACACTACTTAATTTTTGCCGTTCTTAGATAAAATTCGACTGAAAATCCGAATAAATCAATCAAATTGATAATAATTCGATAACTTTGAAGTGTTTATCAATAAACCGTACGATTAACGGGTGCTAATTTGTGATAGCAAATCACGTACTTAGTTTGTAAATCAATGTTATATTTTAAATACTTCGTATTTTAATGGTAGATCATAGTTATAATACTAACTTATAAAATCTATGGCTGGTGGTAGTCACTACCCAGCTGCTCGTTTGCCCCCTATCTCATGAGAAAAAAAGTAATAAAATCACACTGGGCTAAAAAAAAACACGTAACCTCCAGACCCCGTTTTTATTTGTCACATCATCAGTATATAGATTTCTACGATAAATGGACGGTGTAACATTGAAAGATTTATAAATCGGTTCAGAAGTTCCCGAGGTTGGTTGTTCGAGTGTAAATTTTCATCGGCCGTATTGTGAAAGCGTGCTCCAATACAGTTCAAAAGTACTGTTTCCCCAAATTATGTATGTCTGGAGTCAGAATTTGAGTGTTTGGACACAACTGAATGTGGAGATCACATAGAGACTTTTGAGGGAAATGACATAGTGACATAGAGACGTTTGAGGGAATGGACAGCTCACTGGTTTTTGTGCACAACCTAACACTCGCCATATAGTTTCTTTGACTGTATAAGTCGTTGCAATCTGCACTGTCTCCACTTTGATTGATGAGGGAAACTGGAAACACTTCTTCAAACACTGTTTACTACTCCCCTTTCTCTTTGGAATTAATTCGTTGCTGGTCTCAATTTAGACATTCCCTCAGTTTGCCTGCGATCATATCGGTGGATGACAAGTCGTGGCCGCTGTTGATCTTGGAGTACTACTTGGAGTAACTCTCCTGCTTTATATTATTAGTATCGATAATAAAAGTGAAGAGATTTTCTGGACCTACAAGGTCGGATTAGAATAGTATTTTCGTGTCTAAAAGCTACATCCATGGGAAAAGTTATAGGCTACATACCATGACGCTACCACCATAACTAATAAAACCGCGCGGCACTGCTGGTAGGAGTATGTATGTCTCTCCATCGTGTCCGATAACTGTTGTTAATATATCGTGACGATTCAGTTCTTACTTCTTACATGAATAGTTTATGTTAAAACTACATAATGTCAATTAATATACTTTTTTATAGTATAGGGGGACAAATGAGAATGGCCCTCCTTTTTATTTCGCAGTGGGCGGGCCACCGGCTACTCACAATCCGCACGAAACGCGACATCGAAGATGTCACTTTACGCCGGTGTCTGAGGACGAGAGGTACCCCTCCCTCAGGTCATGCTGCACCAATTTTGCTGTAATGCACCATGACACTACCTCTTACTGCATATATGTATCTTAGGAAAATAAATAAAATTAAATGCATTATTGTGTAGTTATTGTGAAGAATTTATTTTACTTATATGTTAATTACTTTTATATTTTATTCATTTCCAGTCTAAAGTGTAGTTTTCATTGGCACCATGTTTGTTTCATTGCATGTTTTGGTGAATGAAATCAAGGAAAGAAGTCACTCGAGCGAAAGCTGCGGGGAATCCCAACTCGCAGCCAAAAGCTAAACCGAAGGATGTGACGCCGACCTGGAAAAAAAGAAATTTTTAAATTATTTTTTAATACTATGGGCAAATGAGCAATCGAAGCCTTTTGATAACTACCGACGCCTATTAACATCCGCATTTTTGTTGTCATGCGAATGCGTTGCTGTCATTTCCTCCTTGCATCCAATGGGCCATGTATATTACAATTTTAAAAGGGTGTTTTCTCCATAATAAACGATACTTATGGCCCGCGATATTTTGCAAGAAGTAGTGCTATGCATCCCAAATGGCTTTGCACGATTTTAGAGGTACATCTCGCTCTCATGATAATGTCGTAAAGTGACAGTTTCGATGTCGCCTTTCGTACGCTCAGTGAAAAAAATTTGGAGCGTTCTTGCGACTCCGACTCCGAGATGCGTTGCCCCCCTTTTCTCCATCCCTCCAATCGGCCTACTTGTACCCAACCAGGATCAACTGGACAAAAATTTCTTATGTTCGCGCGTATCTTATATAAAGTACGTATGTATGTAATATTCTTTATTACTTCATATCTCTAGAATCTCTGAACGGATTTACATAATTCAGGTATTGTTGATCCTTTGTAGCAGTCTAAGTGTTCTTGGTAAAGTGACGTTGAAGAAAATCAAATATCTCCTCTACCCCACCTCCTCGTACAAGAACTTTTTAGTCTTAATGTTTCTTATAGGTATACTCACCAAAACTGGCTCATTGTCGATGTTTACAACAAGAGGGCCACCAGAGTCACCGCTGCACGTGCTTTGTCCCCCACGGCCGCTGGTGCAGATGTTGGAGTCCTGCAGGACCGAGGGGAAGGCTAATTCGCAAATTTCATTCCTCAGAATGTTCAGTCGTACGTAGCTCACGAATTGGTTCTGGGAAATGCCACCACCTGAAATAGTGAAACGTATTATAGTGTCGCCCTAGTCGAATTTCGGCTACGGCGGCCAACTACCTAGAGATTAGCACAGAACGTATTACAGTCCACAAGGCGCAGACACAAGTGCACTCTCCTATTCCGATGGGACGGCAGTCCGACACGGCCTGAGAGAAATCAGGAGCAGGACCAACGGCTTAACGTTCTCTTCGAGACGCGGGGGTGTAACACCGCCAACATCCTGACTTTGGACTGTTATTAGAAATTGTAAAATCCCAATACCACTTTGGGCCTACCCGGGACCTCACGACTATAGTTAAAAATGCTATCCACAAAAATTTAATTATATCGCCTTATAATCGGTTTAAGTGTGTGTTTTCATTGTAATTCTTTATTTTTAAGAGATAGTGCTATATTGCATTGCAGCCGAATGAAACCGACAAAATCGGACAGGTACCTCTCATCTATGCTTACGGTAAAAGTAGGGAAAGATAGCAACGCGTAGACATTTTATTAAATCAAATTCATGAAGAAGGAAATGGCAAATATTTATGCTAATTTCTGCTAATATGTGTTGAAATAATTTAAATTTGCACGTATTTCGAGTAATTACATATATTTAATCTGTTGAACACAACAATGATAAAAATAAACGATTTGTTACGTCATCAAGACAACGGGTTTTCCCAAGATATGGCAGGTATCGTCCAGTCTTGGTGTTTATGAAGATTTGTTTTCACTCTGCACAAAGGACGGCGGGGCTATTTGTGTGAAGTATACTTTACTACCTGTATTTCCTACTAGTATCACCCCGCGGTTCCATCCGCGTAGTTTCGGACCTATTAGTGTCGTCATGGTCAACCTCGATCAATGGACTATTCAACACAAAAGGAATTTTTCGATTCGGGCCAGTAGATCCTAAGGTTTGTGCGTTCAAATACACAAAAAAGAAACTCATCAGATTTTTTTTATATATCTCTTTTTTTATATCCGTGTACTTATCACACCACGGGCTAGGTTAAGCCCTTTTTTTTGGTCACAAAGGGGAATGCATTTACGCATGACACCTGGGAGCCCGGGTAGACTCCAGACCTATGTTGGACTCGGCAATTGGGTAGCAATACCAACTATACCCCTACGGGGGCCTTCAACCGCTATTAAAGGAGGGTCCCGTTATGGATCCCATCCTGGCCCGACAAGGAACACAGGGGCACTACTGAAGGCGCTGCAGATAGCGCCTCCTTCGTATCCCCACGTTAGCCTGGCCCTGTGCGAAGTGCCGTAAAGACTTGTGTTACAGGTACTAGACAACGGAAATATATTTAATACTTTTATAATTTTCAGAAAATTAATATATTTAAGATTTTTATTATAGACAAACATATATAGACATCCATGACCTAGGCGGGATTCGAACCTGCGACCTCTGGCGTGACAGGCTTACTGACCGCCACGCTACCAACTGAGCCAGCCGGTCGTCAAATTATTTATTAGTATTGATTTTGTTCAGGTTAAGTGCGTTGCTAATCTTAAGACAGTTTTAGTGACATGCGGTGATTTTATTAAAGTAGTAGCTGATGTCCGCTATCCCGGTGACACAGTAGGGCGCGAGTGGGTGTTTAAAAGGCGGCTATGTGTTTCCTTATGTCTTGTGTTTGATCTCCGCTCATTAATAACCAATGGGCTCACAAAATTCATGAAACACCACTTACGTAGGACAAAGAGAAAGGAAATGTTGGTACCAGCACCGATGACGATCACCATGCCGAACAGCCTGGGCCTGGAGTTAGTGGAGTCCCAATAGTCTCAACTTTCCACTTCCCTTACTGGAAGGGTAAAGGCTGATTGAAAGTGTGGGGTCTTTAATCAAAGATGTGTGTAATGTAAGACCTACCTAGTACCGCTGTCAATTGTAATATTTTGGCGATACAGTGAAATGTTACTGCTTTAAGTACTGGCCTCGACCGTGTATTTTTTTTATGTAACGTAAAATACTTTCCTTTTAGTTGTAATATTTCATCTTTCATATTTAATTGAAATTGATTACTATTTAAAAAAATTTCACGTCTGCTAGTCGACGTCTTCTGGTATTACCGAGGCCTTAAAATTAATGTCGCGGTAATGGGTCTCCTATTACCGAGTACTGAAGTTTATGAATGAAAATGAAAACTTGGTTTCGACGTGTTTCGTGCGGTTTGTTGGCTTAAGGGGAGAGAGCAACGAATGAAAAAACAAGAGGGAGTACCATGTAGCATTACAGCATAATTGGGCCTGCACGACCGGGGAGGTACCTCTCGTTCACAAGTTATCTTATCTTCGGTGTCTCATTTCGTGCGATCTGCGAGTATCCGGTGGCCCATCGGGGGGGAGGAGGAAGGGACGGCAACCCATCGGCATAGTAATTGTTGTTGGGCGGATGTTCATGGGCGCCGGTAGTCCTAGTAAGGTTCCGATCGCTCGTTTGCCCCTCTATACAATAAAAATCGGGGAGACCTAAAAGTGGTAGCCGCCAATGGGCCACCGGCCAATTCAGCTGCAACGCAGCATAAACGCTATACCTCATTAATATGTTCTCATATCATTACCGACGTATGGTACGGTAACGAATGCAATATTACACCTTTTTTAATGTCAATCCGACCAAAAAAAACTGAAATGCATTTTTTTTCTGTCATGATATTGGATCAATTATATCGGCCCTCATCAAAAACAAATTTATCAATAAAAATTTAAAAGTAATTGCTACAGAAGTATCAAATGCATATAACACATGGTACACACACACAGGGCAAATGAGGGCAACGCGTTGGCATAGTAATTATGTGGATGTTCATGAGTGTCGGGAGTTCAAATACGGCCCCGATTCTCGTTTGCCCCCCTATTCTATTAAAAAAAAATGTTCCAAGGATACGGCCAGTGTAACAACAAATAAATGAGATAGAAATGATAATTATAATCCTTGATATTATAACATTCGATCGCCAAAGTAATGATACTGAAAATATAGAAGCCGTCAACGCTGAACAATTAAAAAGTTTATAATATAACTGGAATAAAGTGAAACTAAATGGAAATACAGATATTATGAAAGAGATAATAACTTTTAAAAGCTTCTTAAACGCAGCCGGGGACAGTCGGACTGTTAAAGTGGGTAAGAAACTGTAACTCAAGACGAATTAAAATTTGAAACTATCCATTATCGCGTGGGCTATATAATCTATCACTATAATTGTAGCAGTTTTAACAGTTTTGCATGCAATAATGATTTTATTTAAGTAAAGCCTCCTGAGGCACGCTTGAGGGGTAAGTTGAACAATGTCTGATAAAGGCGTTACAAAAAACGCGATCACCGTAAGTTGAGAGGGAGATCTAAGTACATGCAATAATGAAGTAAAGCTTCTTTACGCAGGCTTGAGGGGTAAATTGTACAATGCGTCATAAGAGCTTTACATAAACGAGGCCAACGGAATTTGACATGGAGATATAAGTTAGTGAAGATAGAAAGTGAGACCATTATTAATAGTATGTACAAAAATGTATTAAAGTATGTCCTCGGGACCTAATATGGTGGTTGTCTTTGAACATGCGCACCAGTAGACCACGAGGCAAGTCAAAGACATGTAGGCAAATGTAAAGTGAGAAAGGGCATGCTCCGTTGGTACGGGCCAGTTGAAAGAATGACAGGTGAAAGGTTAACAAAACTGATATACAATGCGAATGTAGAAGGATGTAGGCACCGGGGAAGATTAAGACTGACATGCCATGATCAGATTGATCGGGTACTGACCGCAGGAGGTGTCAAGAGTCTTCGCAACCGGTGTGTCTGTATGAAGAGATTATTGAATGTGGAGTAGGCAACGCAGGTATGTAAGGATGGTTTTGTATAGCATTCCGTTCGCTCTGCCTACCCCATTAGGGAGATTGCGTGAAAATGTGTTATGTTGTTATATAAGCAGTATGTCCAAAAATGTATTAGTAGTATGTACGAAAATGTATTAGTAGTATGTACGAAAATGTATTAGTAGTATGTACAAAAATGTATTAGTAATATGTACGAAAATGTATTAGTAGTATGTACGAAAATGTATTAGTAGTATGTACGAAAATGTATTAGTAGTATGTACGAAAATGTATTAGTAGTATGTACGAAAATGTATTAGTAGTATGCACGAAAATGTAAAAGCTTACCGTCTTGAGTCAATCCAAAGCCGGAAGCGACGGCCACAGCGCCAGCGAACGATTCTTGTACTTGAGATCCGCTGGGCAGAGCAACGGGAGCGATCAAATCTGCACAATATTACTCGATTATTTAATTTTCTGGCAAAGCTCCTAACAACACTCCTCATACATTTAAGTCAATGAAACAGTGGTTTCCAAAGTTACCTGGGCTAAGCTCCGTTTATTTCAAGCTTCCAAAATTTGTATCCATAAGACGTAGTGCTATGAATGCTGCATGAGAATACATCCTATGCAACGGAATTGGGTCGGCAGGACCGGGAAAATGCCTCTCGCTCTCTTGATACCAGCGTAAAGTGACAGCGTCGCTGTCGCGTTTCGTGGGGCTTGTATCTGGTGGCTCATTGGTGGGGGGTTCATAGGAGGGCAACGCATCTGCGTAACAATCATACGAATGCCCATGGGCGTCGGTAGTCATCAACAGGATCCGATTTCTCGTTTGCCCCTTTCGTGATTTATTTTTACGTTCACTTTTGATATACATGACATAAAATTACTAATTCTCAGACACCCTCGTGACAGTTTCGAAACTACATAACACACTCTTTGATTGATTGATTGGTAATGGAATGTAAAAGAATCGGACATGTAACCGTTCATAAATGAATAAAGGATCAATTACAAACGTTCTATTACTTATAAATAACCCCTATAAATACGTTATTTTAATGGGAACGATGAAATTATTCCACTGGGTGGGTCAGTAATTCTACAGGGCTCACTCGATATTCGCTTGCGATCCGCCAGTGGGTCACCACCCGTAGTTTAGGAAACTCTGCACTAGTTCTAGCTGTTGTTCGATACTACTTCTAGCTGTTGTTCTTCAGTAAATCTTATTCGTTCGGTAAATTATTACCGAATCGTTGTTTGGTAAGAAAGCAAATTATTGAATGTGCAAAACAAAGAAATACACATAAACTGTTTTAGTTTGTTTCACGGTAATTGAGGACACATTATTTTGGAAAAGGCAACAGACTGCGGGCGCTGACGTAAAAGTGAAAACTTGAAACCATTTCAAAATGTTTGCTTTAAAAGTATGAAACTTACTGGACAAAGGCGCGGCTTCTGGCAATGTGATGATCGCGACATCATTGCGGATTAGCCAGGGGAACCATCTGGGGTGCATCACGACCGCATCGGTGTTCACCCTGTGGCCACCGTGGAACAGCGTGGAGGAGCCAAGGATGACCTCGAAATTCCAGGCCCTGTTGCGGCCATCCCACCAACAATGAGCCGCAGTCAACACTGTTTTGGGACTGATTAGGGAACCACCGCAGACACCTCTGCCCGTGATTCCTGTGATATCAGCGATAAGCCCAACCTGTAACAGATGTTTATCATTATAATAAAACTATTTAAATGCAGTATCATCACCATCATTCATCATTATCAGCCCTTATCGGTCCACTGCTGGCATAGGCCTCTGTCAATGAACGACCGATCTCCTGCCACTCGCATTTATCCCGGACCGGCTACTGCACGGAGGTCGTTTTCCCAGCTGATGAACGGTCGACCAACACTTCGTTTTCCTAAACGCGGCCTCCACTCCAGAACCTTACTGGCCCATCTGCCATCTGTTCTTCTGAGTGTGTGACCAGCCCATTTCCACTTCAGCGCGCTTATTCGTCCCGTGATATCGGATACTTTTGTTCTCTGCCTTATGACTTCGTTACGAATTCTGCCCGACAGAGAAACACCCAACATAGCACGTACAATAGCCCGTTGAGCTACCACAAACTTGCGGACCAGTCCAAAATTTCGGCCCCGTAGGTCATGATGGTGAGAACGCATTGGTTGAAGACTTTCGTCTTCAAGCACTGCGGTATAAGCGACGTGAGAATGTGGCGAAGCTTCCGGAATGCTGCCCAACGCAACTGAATCCTTCTATCTGTTTTCTTCTCGAAGTTATTTCTACCTAGTTGCAATAGTTGCCCGAGGTAGACGTATTCGTCTACGACTTCGAGAATAGCACCATCAACGTTGGCCGGCCTAGGGAGAACGTGTTCGTTGAACATGACCTTTCCAAGTTCATCCTGAGGCAGAGACGTCGGGGGGATTCATTTAGGCTTTGTGACATTTCCTGCAAGCTCTGGAATGTAGTATTTGACTGTAAACTGTAATGTAATCTGGGCAATAGATCGCTAGTAAGAAGATTCGTTTTAATATAATGAGTGATATACAATCCTATGTAAACAGTTAAAAAATAATAAAACATAATAATAAAATATAATGCTTATTGCCATGTATATAGTAAATTTCACCGAATTTTGTATCATTCTTTTCAGAAAATACGGACACCGCAAGATATCGAAAAAACTCGCAACGGTCAAAGGGCGACTACGCGCAAGGGTCGCTCGGTCAAGATACCCACCCGTATGTAGCCAATTAGGTAAACATTTTAGCCACCTATTTGTTCACATCTCCGGAATCAGAATCGAGTACTGAATACGCTCTGTGATTTTGCACAGTGCATATTTAGCCAAAAAAATTATAATTTTTATAACTTTTTTTGGCTTTGTGAGAATTTTTAGGTCCAAGGCTTTTAAAAACCCGTATACATTCACACAATCAGGAAAATGCAGACGGGTGGCCCTCCTTTACCTCATTTCCACGGTAGGCCAATCAGACTCTTACAAATTGCACCCAAGGCGGCAGCATAATCTTCACTTTACACCGGTTGTTTATGTGTTAGAGAGGTAGCTCAGCATATTGTGAATCCGGACTCGGCTGGTTGTGGGGCACTAACACCCTTGTCAAATCCCCTGGACTAAGTCAACGACTCCGATATCATATGACATTGAAGTAGGATAAGGCAAGTTTGAAGAAGAAGTTATGCCAATTAAGTAGATATTAATAACATTTTCCTAACCGAATTTCTGTTATTACAAGTTGAAAAATCTCATCAACTGTCTGGTGTGAGAGTGGTACGTATGTTCAACGACAGTTTGGTCCTAGTTTCGTTTCCAGGGTCGGGTGAAATACTGTTCATTACTTATAAAAAGATCATGTTAAATAGGAACGTTTGCGTTTGCTTATGGCACGCCATAAGATCTGTACCTGTAAAAGACATTCCAATGTTGAGCATTCTCAATGCTCAACATTGGAATCTAATGTTCTTGAAAATTACCAGGATTTTATTCTGGGTCTTCTGCTCACTCCGCCTCTATCCACATGTATTGTATGCAATAGATATGTATTGTAGGTATAGGACATTTTTTAAATGAATTCGGCACTTACCTGGTACGGAAACTGTCCTTCGGAAGCTGGGTTTCCACCTACGATTCGGGATTGCACATCCTCGTATTGTTCCTCGGCTTTACGAATCCTCTCCGCCTCAGGGATACCATATTTGACTAAATAGTCAAAGGCGGTGTATTCCGGAGTGGTCGGCAGGGCATACGCCAATGTGGCTAAAGCGGCGATGACCAGTAGCTTCATGCTATTGTTGTTACCTTACATGAGATTTGGTAGTTACTATGAATCAGTTTTTATACCAGGGGTTTAGATAAAGAATGATTAAGTAAAGAGATAACAAAATTTATAGATATCAAATTATTATCAACTAAACACACAGAAGGGAATTAATAATTACTAACAAATTCGTGTCAAGGAATTATGCTCGTCATTGTCAGAAAATTTTATTCTATTAAGTTCGATATTTTCAAATTTATGAATGAGTAAGTGTTTGTTAACAGTCTAAGATGATCTCCAAAGTATGTTCAATAATAACTATTGTATTCTAGGTACAAACTAAAAGATTAGAATATAAAATATTAAGAATCAGTTAGTCAGTACTTTTTTTAATAATTAGTAGATATATAGACACTAGTACACTGGTTTAGTAAGTAGTACTAGGTGCCATACTGCGTTGCAGCGTAACCTGCATTGCCCACTCATTAACAAGAAGAGCAAAATGGCTAATAGACATAAGCTCACCTTGTACACTACATGCATACGACCGATCATGTCGTACTGCAGTGCAGCTTTCGCGCACATAGCCCCGACCAAAATAGAACGTTTGCAGAAAATGCAGAATAGATTCTTGCGCATGGCCACTGGATGCCCGTGGTACATTCGTAACATCGACCTACATTGCGACTTTCAATTAACATCGATAAAAGGACACTTCAAAGAGCTGTCTCAGAAGTTCTTTGACCGTGCTCTTAATCACAAAAATAAACTAATCGTTCAAACGTCGGAATACGACCCGACGTTAATAACCGATTCTCGTTACCGTCGGCCGAAGCACGTACTGCACGACGCCGACGACGCGATAGCCATAACAGTTGCTAAGTCCGCCCTTGCACACAAGCAAAAACACACCCAGACACGCATCCGCAGCAAAATGCCAATAGGGCAAACCCACGGATAGCAGGTTTTAGTCGGTAGTAGGTAGTAGTTATAGCTACACGACCTGAACAGAACACAAACTCTTCAGGCCCCCTTGGGTCGGTTGGACAGCGCATAAATGCATTCTCTTCCTGCTAGAACCATGCTGCTCACCTGCGAAAATGTGTTGGTAGGCGTAGAAGTGCTCTGTTTACTCGTTGGTCCCCCTATAAATCTATACATCGATGGAGCCACTGAGCTTTTTCAAATATAGCCACGCCTCGGCATGTATAAATCGTTTTCCTCAACGCTTTCTTTTATTTTCGGGAATAAATAAAAGTAGTAAGGTGCAAGGTCTAGGTTATGCGCCGGATGGCCAGTAATTCTACATAATATTCTGTATTTGGTAAATAGTCGATTACTCATCCTATGATGTGAGATATGACGTCGTGGTGAAGGATTCCATTGCGAGGTCGTTTTTCCAAACTTTTCCCCGGAGAAGACACAAATAACATTTAGTGCAGGAATTGTTTTTGGACTCTCTAAAAAAAGGCTAATGAAATGTTTTGTACTTCCAAAGAACGAGGTCACCATCTTTTTTCCCATAGGTCCTCCGTTGACTCTGGTTGGTAACTCCTTGGAAGGAACCATCGGCAACAAATCTTTCTGATCGCTAAATGTTCATGGAGATTCGTGCATTTCCCCATCATACTATGTTGTAGCGGTGGGACTCAGCAGCCTGGGGTGAATCGAAACTTGAACAAAGCAAATCGAAGCGTGAAGGGCGATGGTCTTTGTGCCCCCCGTATAAGTAATAAGAGGGGACTAAAGAGGAGGAGAAGGTGCCGCTTATTGTATGCGTCTTATAAGAAGAGGGGACAAAAGAGGAAAAGGTGGCGGCGCTCTTGCACACGGGGCATGGGGGCGAGGATGGGAACTTCTCCTCATTACTCTGTCCCAAAGTCGTCGGTCCCTTAGCGGGCTGACGAGCTGACGAGGTGCCCTGATATTTTTTTGTTTCGGGACACGTCACCAAATGCGGCACTGATGGCATTCTCAGTGGTTTTTGTGGGTGTTCGGTACTGTAATATGCCACGAGCCCCACGCACCGCTGGACCCCACCTAGGGCCGGTGAAGGCGCGTAAATGCGTTTTCCCCGCGTCAACACAGAAAAGGTACATACCGATGCCTAAGCTAGTCTGAATTGAAACCATTTTTTTTTATTTTATTGTTAATGTGTGGTCAGTTCTTAGAACTTTCAGTTGTATAACCGCGAACCTCATTTTTTGTCCAATTTGTATATTGATTTGCCGTCGTCACCGTCACCATGCCCTGTGTGACTGCGTGAACTCGTAATGAAGTACCAGATTAAGAAGAGAGCCCTGCCCATCGATATTTTTGAAGTTACATTTATAGTGAAATATATCTCCAACATATAGAAAAAGCATCAAATCGGTTCATAACAGATGAAGTTATCCGCGAATCATTCATAAAAAAGATTTATACAGTAGAATTGAGTAATATCCTTTTTCGAAGTCTGTTTAAAATACAAGGTTGATTTCGTTTGCAACCAATGACAATTCTAAAAATTGCGTTTCTATAATCTCCAGAAATGACTAAACTCTACATGATTGACACACAAAACGTCAAATTTCATTGGTATTCAGAAATTGTGCAAACTTTCCAGAATTTGACTGACGTAATACGAGATCAGATCATAAGTTCACAGTATTTATGATTGTTTTACGTGCACCTCCCCGGGTGCTTCGGTGCTCCGCAAATAACGTTTTCGAGCCAGACTATCCACACGAGGGACTGTCACTCAAGCGGTCGTTTAGAACTCGATCCTCGGTGCTGTCATTTTAAACATGATCTGCCGAATATTCACCCTTGCTAATTCAGATAGAAAGCTGCACAGGAATTTGAGAAAGCTTCATGTTTTTGACGTGTTTAAGGGGGCTATATAGTGCTTTGGTGTCATTTAAAATTCATGATACAGAAGATAGGAAAGATTCTTTGGCATTTTAAGTAGTGTATTATTTTAATTGGGAGGTCACATATATTATAATCGCAATTAAATATATTGTACCAGGGATTAACAGCGTTTTAATGTTAAATTAAATGTAGAGAGAGAGAGGTACATAAACTTAAAAGGTAGATAATATAACTTGAAAGGGAGATAATAGAAGCTATGTGTATAGAAATAACGTTACTCTACTCCCACACTTATATGTATATTAATAGTAGGTGCAGGAAAGCGAAGTGCGAGCACACTTTTTCTTTCTCTGTTAGGGTTAGTATATCTAACTTAGTTCAGATTTCCTTGGTCGGCAAGGGAACTGTTATAATTGTAGGATTTTGAATTTTTCCCCTTTTCACAAATAAACGGATCTATCACGTTATCTATACTAATACGAGAATTATAATAATAATAATGTAATATAATAATTTATTTGCTTAAAACATGGTTATGTGTGGATGGTTAAATTACAATGTACTTTGGTCTACATGTTTTGCCAAACTTAAATGCATTAACATTTATTAATCTATCAGTAACTTTATTAGATATTTAGTCATTACATTGTACTAATAATTAATTTTTACAATATTTTAATGCTATAAGAATTATTTTCATTCGACAAATCAAATAATTTACATTTGAATATTTTCATGTTTAATGGCTTGAGATTACTTGGTATTTTATTCTATATGCGAACACACACACTTTAACAACTTTTGTTAAAATTGTCTGTTTTGGGATTATCCTGCAATACAAGTTTAAAAGAATACCTGCTACGAGGATTAATATACTCTGCCGCCACGAATAAGTGCTTGTTTCTGTACAAATATGCTTATTTCATAGAAATAGAGCGACGGTAGTGGCACTTTGCCTAGGTTTTTAAATGCTGGTTGACACGATTCATCCGGTTTAAGACCACAATTTGATCTATGTATTTTTGTGCAAAAATGCTATATTTTTTCGGAACGGTTGCACCACGTTAGTAGGCCGTAACGCAAGATTGATTCATTGTATAAAAATTGTGAATACGGCCGGTGGGCTTCTTTTGCTCGTTACGACGCAGTTCTTTTGCTCGTTACGTTTTTACTTGTTTCAGAGCATACACAAATTTATTTATTACTGATGTTCAGATATGCAGTTTCCAATTGACACTCTCGCCGATGGTTACTCCTAAAAGTTTTGTATGTGCCGAACAATTTAGTTTTGGTATATAGAGTTTTACATTATATTTATTTTTATTATATTTATTAAATTGTATATATTTAGATTTATCTAGGTTAATTACTAAATTGTTTATGTCAAGCCATTTAATGAAATTGTCAATTAGTAAAGTATTATTTGTCTTTTTCGTGCTCTGAAATTGTATTTTATTTTCTATCTGGTGTTACAATAATTGATATATCATCAGCATATAATATACAGTTGTGATTAGTTATATCAAATTCTTTCCTATATCTTCGACATGTTTGGTACTAGTGTTATTGAACGATTATTTCTAATGTTATGTCTATCACCTTTTTTGGATAATGGATTAACTGTCGAAAAATTAATTAAGGTTAACTATTGTTGTGTTGGCCGAATCGTTGAGGAGCGTGCGGGAAATGTTGCACAGCCTAAATTAATCTTCTCGACGTATTGGCCTTAGGATGAACTTGGACAAGACAAAGGTCATGTTCAACGAACACGTTCTCCATAGGCCGGTCAACGTCGATGTTGCTATTCTCGAAGTCGTAGATGAATACGTCTACCTCGGGCAACTATTGCAACTAGGTGGATATAACTTCAAGGAGGCAGCCGATAGAAGAATTCAGTTAGGTTAGGCAGCATTCCGGAAGCTCCGCCACATTCTCACGTCGCCTATACCGCAGAGACGAAAATTTTCAACCAATGCGTTCTCCCCATGATGACTTCGGGGCCGATAAATTATGTAAATATGTTACAATGGCGGCTATCGCATCGACACATATTTTAACAATTTTCGTGTCGATTTCATCGTAGCTCTCGGAGTTGGTATTTTTCAATGGCATAATCTCAACCCTAACCTCGCTTTCCAACATAGGTTAAAGATTCGTAGAGTTACTATAGTGACAAGCAGTGGAAACAGTTTGTTTTGTTATTGTTGGTTTCTGTGTAGGGTTTATAAAATGATTATTGTAGGCATTAGATATGTCATCGTGAGTTGATATATTTTTACCGTTAGTCAAAATATTATCGATATCGCCTTGAGGGAGTAAGTAACCTAACACACTTTTAATAACGTTCCAGGTGACTTTACATTTGTTATCATTTTTATTTACAAATCTTATGTTTGCATTTCTTTTTGAGTTAAATATGCATTTATTTAAAAGCCTAGAATACGACAAGTATTTATTTTTGAGAAATGAAAATTTAGTTTTGTAATAGTCAAATCGTAACTTCTTTTAATTTTGAAACTTATTTTAAGGCCCTTACCAAGCAAATTTAATTGAATTTACTATTGGCGTTTATTTTATATCTTATTTTTGGGAAACAAAGATCATAAGATACACAGAATAAGTCATGAAAAGCGCTGAAAGCTACGTTAACATCGATCTCAATATATATGTCTGACCATGTTAGTCTCAGTAAGCATTTCTTAAACTTCGAAATATTTTCAATGTCAAAGTTTCCTTTATATGCATAGTCACAAGATACATGTTTTAATGGAGCACATTTTAAATAAAAATTTAAGAATTGTGCTATGTCGTGATCAGAAACATACAGTGGTAGCACTGTTCCAATTGCGCCTGGAATATTGCTTATGATATGGTCAATACACGATGACTTACGCATACTGTAGACACAAGTAGCTATTAGTTTTATATACTTAGGCTCTATTCCACAAACTTAAAAATAAAGCCTTTTTTACCAAGATACATATTCCTGCTCTACTTTTATCTCCAGAATAACTAGCTGCTAATTAACTTTTTTATCAAGTGATTCGGAGAAACATATTAAATCGAGATCAATATTTCTCTCTCGTAAATTTTGAATAGTAATTTCTAGTATTTCGCGATCACAGAAAAGGCTTGCAACATTTTGGTGAAGTATTTAAAAATTATTATCATAATTAGAGACTTTTAAACTTATAGGGTCAAAAATGTGTCACATCCTATAACAGGAAAGTATATGGTATAGTTCCCTTCTTCAAGTATTTTGTTCTAAATTGTCATTTGTATGTATACGGGTGTCGTTTTGTTTGGTAATATAAAAAGGTATTGCACCCTTTTTTGGACTACGATTAGATTTACTATGACAAGGCATACTATTCACTAATCTTCTCTTTATTTCTTTTAGATTTAGATATTTTTCAGCTTAATCAGACCAGTCCATGACATAATTTATATACATGGCAAGCCGGATGGGCAGTAGTATTCGTAATCAATAAATTCACAATTTTTATATTTACTACATTTTTTTATGGCGTTGGTTTAGTTTATAAGCGTTAATATATTTATTTTTAATATGTAAACGACAATGATTTCGTTATTATAAAATGTATTAAATATACTTTTCAGTTGTGATAATACAAGCCTATATCATAGTCAATGTCACCAATGTGGATAATTAGCTTATCGTTAGAATTTAGCTTATTGTTTATGCAATTTTTTGTTATCTTGAGCTTGTTGTTTATGCAATTTTTTGTTATCTTGAGCTTGTGGTTATAAAGAGGAAACATTTGATTGTTTGCATTGAATAGGCTCAGTAACTGCTACCCCGATTTAAAAATTTAATTTACCATTAGAATTCTACACTATCGTCGATAAACATACACTATATGATATTTACATACACTATATGATATTTTCTAAAACGTTGTAGATCATCATGTAAATTTCGATAATGTAATTAAAGGCGACAAAACTATCAAAGTAAATCCTTGCATCGCAGCTGTAAAAATGATTGACAACTAGCTGTCCCGACATATATAGGTTCTCTCATGAATAAAATTCTTCATTTATTGTAAGTTCTTAAATCAATGGTATTTGCCTTATTTTGTAAAATATCCGTGCAAAGACGGGGCAGAGTACTTGTAACATATGAATTCTATAAATACGATACACCATAATGTAATACTGACGCGTGTGTTAACGGACACATTCAATATCTGTTATGGCGAGGAGACAATGAAGTTTGATTGGCTCTAGACAGAGATGTCTTCCAAGGGCTGTTCGTTAAGCTATCGGCTAATCAAATACTGTGTTCACGATGCAATATGGACGCAGGCACTTCGTTAATTGACCTGTACACGTGGTATCTCAACCACTCACATGCATAGAAATCCATAGAAATACCTTTAAAAGCTCCGGAATCAATAATTTAACAATCTGTTATACTGCATAATGAAAACTGCCATTTTGTTCGCATTCTTGTCATATAAAAAAGTAAAAAAAAAACACATAATGATGTTCGTGTGGATTATTTACGCTTCATCTGCTGTATATCTGCCATACCTTATATTTAGATATTAGATAGATAGATATATCTATATTATATACACAGTGTTGGAATACTATTCATTCAGTATAGAAATTCTGTTGTTGTAATACGCTGTGGTATCTTTGATTGTAAAATTTTGACAAAAAAAGTCATAAAAACTCGCCTATTCATAATTATGAGTTTGGGAAATGTTTCTTTTAATGGAATTCGAGAATTTAATATTTTAAATTATTATTTATTGAACATGCCCATTTATCTTATTTTCGAATTGAAGCAGTATTCATGTTGATAGATAGACATTTCGATGGTTTATTCAATCATAATCCTAATAAATATGTGTATGTATGAAACGATATTCCCACAAGGTAACGGAGAATAAACGTGTGAACGAAGTTCTATATTTATGCACGAATAGTGGTTTCAGACTACGAAATGAGAAATACATGCGGCAGGAGTGGAGAACCGTGTAGCAATGATTTTTTAAAGAGGGACCGGAACAGTCGTTGCATCACTATTTTATTGAGCGTCCATGTTTTAAACAAATAAATTAATTTTCATTCCACAGAGGAATGCTAATTTTATTTGTGATCTATATTAATATTATAAACAGATGATGTTTTAACTTTTTTTGACTATAAGAAATTGTCTAAGGCAGTACTGGTCCGAAGGAGGGCAACACGTCTGCAATAATGCAAGTCAAAAGGCTTCGATTGCTCGTTTACATATGGTAAACATGTTATAAAGAAAAAATCGGGTTTATTTTAAATTTGTTGTTGTTACTATCTAATAATTAATACCTTCCTGTATTAATTATTATTATTATTAGATAAATATAAAATTTTAATACCTTCCTGTTGGCCCTTAAATTTGGTATATACCTTTAATTTTGATGACAATAATTTTATTGTATAATAAATAGCCATTTTAAAATAGTATTATAAATCCAAAATGGCTACCACCACAAAATGGCCGACATTATATTCCTTTAAAATACCCTTGTCATGGATATCAAAGGAAAGAAGCTGGTATTAGAATACTATTAAATATCAACAACTGAATATATGTGAATATGAAATAAATACGTATTTCGAGTTTTTTTGTTGATTTTGATTTCATTTAACATAAAATACATCCCCTATGTAACGGAATTGGGTCGGCACTACCGGGGAGGTACATCTCGCTCCCATAATACCGACGTAAAGTGACATCTTCAGTGCCGCGTTTCGTGCGGTTTGTGAGTAGCCGGTGGCCCATTGGTGGGGTGGGGCGCGGAAGGAGGGCAACGCATCGGCACAGTAATTCTGTGGATGTTCGTGGGCGTCGGCAGTTGTAAAAAGGCTCCGATTGATGTAAATCAAAGAACGTTAAATGAATAGCAAATTTGTTCTTACAGTGGATCTGATGACGGTATGTTGTTCTCAGCGTGAAAGCCGTGTAAGCGCTTAAAGCCCGTCTGCCTTGGGCTGTGAATGGTAAGATCCTCGATTTTGTATCAGTTCAGAGACTCGCCGGTCCCAAATTTGACTGAGTTCTTTCAAAAATGTGGGACGGAACAGATATTTTTTTCGCTTTGAACATGACATAAGCCCCACTGTACAATCATAGCCACTTACTTGGTAGATAGATGGATAAGTATGACAAGTAATGTATGATATGATATTAAGAGTTCACTTTTTTCATTAGGTACATTTTGGACTATAAAAGTTCATGTTCTAAAAATCCACGTAAACAAAGATAAACTCAATACGTGATTGCTGATTAGATTTAATCTTGTGAAGTGTTTTTCAAATTGGCGATTATCGAAATTTAATTAACGTCATAACATTTGTTTATATCGTAATGACGATATGTCCTATTAGTTTCAAAATATTTTATACTAGTAGTACGTTCCAGCTTTGCAAGGATATTTAACAAAATATAGTAAAATTTGGCAAAATTAAAAAGAAAGAAGATATTGTAAATTTTATATTCGGCCTCATAAATATTACACGTTACCGTAGGACAAATAATTTAATTTGTGACAGAAAACCGCTGTATCGACAACTGTCAATAATTTCTGCAACTGCGATAGAAGGATTTACTTTGATATTTTGTTGATACATTTACATACATGATCTATAAACTTTTAAAAGGTATTATATATCCTATGTACATTAGCGATAATGTAGGATCTCAATAGTAGTAGTTTTCTTCACGTGTCGAATGAAACAAAAATCAAACATCAATGTTGGGGTATCACTCAGGTTTAAGACCTAAGTATTCCGAGAAATAAACAGGAAAGGGTAAATTTGCATATTGACCTTAACATAGAAGTTTACGCGAATGTTACGGCAACCGTGGTCGCGGGTGGATTGGCAACGGTTGCTGTAAAGCTCCTAAAACGGGCTAGTGAAATAATTAAATAAACCACGAAAAAAATCCGAAAATTGTTTTATTTTATTGACCTTTTTAATTAAAGCCGGGATGGCTTTGCGTGAATATTTCAAGAAATATGGCAAAAATCATTTAACATCATTTATAACAAAAATAAAACCATTATAAGTTATAATTTCGGCCTCGTAAACATTACACGTTACAAAGCAGCCAAATACACTATCGAAGTTTTACAAATGATCAAAATGTTTTAGAATATGTATGTTATTTAGCCTATGTTCATTACTGAAGTAGGGTTTTAATGGAAAATAATTCTTCAAAGCAGTCTAATAGTTTTGGAGCCTATTAAATACAACCAAGCAATCAAACAATCAAGTGTTTCCTCTCTATATTATTATTATAGATATAAATATAAATAATCAACTCTGCCTAGATGTATACCCACGGTTTCAGTCATTCGGTCGTGTTTTAAACGGCCTACAACTCGACAAAATTAAATGTTCAAACTATTAACGAACTGCAAAACAAAGTTTATATTCCAATTTCCAGAGCAATTTACGTCTCGACAAACTTAAATAAAAATCTCAAGTCTCGTACAAGAGAATAAAAAATGTTCTAGAAGGAAATACAAAATCTATTTAGAAGTGTAAATGTAGCGTGCTGCAGTCATATGTGCACATAGTTTTGCGCCAATTTCCTCTAAGCAGGTAATAGCTGCCGCCTGCTACTGACGTTTAATAAACTCTACGAGTGTTACAGTTCAGTAACAGTACCAGCGTTAACACTCGAGTGTCACAACGCGCACTCAATATTTTAATTATTCATTGCAATTTGTTTCATTTTTAGCGCGAAAATGTGAAATTCCAAATATGAATATTTTACGTTTAGCGCATGGTCGGGTTTAAATTAGGTTTGGGTGATTTTATTTCTCGATTAAAATTACTTTTGACGCATCACTTTCGACTTTATGTTGTAACTGCATTGGCTACAAAGCAGTCACTGGAGTCCGTGTTAAAATATAACAGAATTGCGATTTTTTTAAAGATTAGTTTAGTAATAGTGATGGAGGGCAATACATCACAAAAACCTGTAGTAGATAACCCTCTAATTCAGACATTAGATATGCTTAAAAGATGGGTTCAGGACACAGTTTATAAAGAATGTATTCTTCACTTTGTAAAAGAAATAACAAGAAATGATTTTTTTATGTAGTTATGTGGCTGTTTATTGGCGTCAGTAATCACGGCTTAAATCCTAATGGTAACGTTACATAAGGGTGACTCTGTGTGTACATAAGGGTCTATTTACATAAGGGTGTATGTAATAATAAATGTACATTTAATGTTGGAAAAAATCTCTGATACCGTAAGAAATGGAATCGATGATTGCGGTTAGATCACAATATCAGTCACCACTTTTAGTTAAATCAATTAAAGTATTTCCTAGCTATCTTATAATAATTGTATTTGTTTCTAATAATGTTTTATCAATTTAACAATAACATGCTCATATAAACTTACCGATATTCAAACTTACAAAGCCAAATTTCTATAAGTATGAAGCTTATCGAATAGTTGGAGCTCTCGATGATCGTGGAGTATATTTAAGAGGCGAGAGTTTTCAGGCTTTGCATAACTTTGCTTGGTTTTCAAGCAATTATCGCACTAATTAAATTTACGCTATGAATAATTATTGGATAAATATTTTTTACCACGGCCTTAAAGGCCTTTAAGCGAATAAAAGGTACCACAAATCTAAGGCTTTGTGAAGCGTTTACCCGTGTTTTAGAGGGAGTAAAGGAATATTTCCGTAGAGTCAGTGATTGGGACGGGACTATCGCAATACCTTGTGCATATATAATTATCAACCCTTGTAGTATTTGTTGAATTGATTTTCGAACAATCGTTCGCTTTTGCGGTTTGTTTGTGCTGGTGGTCCATTGGATGGAAGGAGAGGAAAGGAGGGCAACGCATCTCCTTGGATGGGGTACTTGGTCAGCTCTAAAATTAAAATTTTAAGCTTTCATGAATTTGAAGAAGCGCTACTTTCATCTGATACGCCAATGCTACATGTTCTTCTGTCCTGCCGAGTGTAATGCGACATGTGTAAATAGACCAACAATAGTTGATCTATTAAGCGTAGTTATTACGCTCAAATATATTTAAAATACAGTTTAAATGATAGCCTTCTTTGACTGATCGACGATGTATCTCTTCACTGATTGCAAAAGTTATTTTTCCTGTAAGTTTATAACAGTGTATTACCATATAGAACCCAAATAAAACACACCTTCGTGCCAGTTCTCTAATGGGGTAGGCAGAGATAATTCTCATTGGAACTATAATTTCGATTATGAATAGGGAATAGACACAAATTAGTTACAATAATGTTTACAAATATTCATAAGATTCAAGTAAGCACTTGCCATATGCCAAACACTTTATAACATAAGCAAGGTTGGTAAGCCAAGTCTTTCTTCTATATTTTCGAAATTTAAATTTTTGATTATGTATGTTTCTAAGTATAGCGCGCCTCTCGATATAAGTAGAACGATTGTATCTCAATCTTCATCTTACTATTAGCATCCGTCCCAGATTTCGGAGTTCGCACGGATATTTCAAGAAATGTGACAAACATTCATAGAGTTACAAAAATATAAATTTTAATGTCGACGACGCCGAAACGCTACACGTTACAATGACTACATCTTTTTTTTGACGCGGGGAAACGCATTTGTGCGCCGTCACCGGCCCTGGGTGGAGTTCAGCGGTGTGCGTGTGGGTCGCGGCATATTATATAGTGTCGAGTACCCAAAAAAACCACCGCGAGTGCCACCAGTGCCGCCTTTGGTGAGGTGCCCCGGAACAACAAATCATCAGGGCAACTCGACGGCAAGTCGGCCCCCGAAGGGTCCGACGCAAGGGTCCCGAAGGGTGCAATGGCCTGAGGTTCCCATCCTCGCCCCTCGACCTCTATTGTCCCCTCTTCTTATAAGAGGGGCACAAAGAGCGGCATGCCGCTCTTTAGTCCCCCTTCTTTTCTTTTACCCTCCAAAGAGCCGCGACCTCCTCGTGTCAATTGGCGTCGCCCAATGTGCACAATGACTACACACCTGAACAATGTCTATCTGGACAGCTAGTTGTCAATTATTTCTGCAGTTATAAAAGTATTTCATGTCACAAAAAAACTGCTGTTACGTATTTTATCGCGGCTTATTCTATTATTTAACTCGCCCGAAATTTCTGAAGCAAACATGGTGCTCATGGTTGTTGTGAAGCATTAAATAAACCACGATAAAATAAACCACGATAAAATCCGTAAAAGTAGTTTCATTAAAATGAGTAACATTCGCCTAAACTTAAGACAGGATTTACTGTGATACATTCGTCACACATTTGACTACTTTATCGAAGTTTTCATAATGATCAAAACGTTTCAGAAAATGTAATATAGCCTATGTTCATTACTAACAGTGTAGAGTTATGGTGATGAAAGTATTTTTCGAATTGGTGCAGCAATTTTGGAGCCTATTAAATGCAAAAAAACGAATAAGCAAGGAGTACAATAAAAGATGCATATGTAACAGGTAATTATTGAATGTACATCAATGTTAAGATGTGTTCTCTCACATCAGCCTCTATTTACTCGTTTGCTTCAGAATGTGGATAAAATTTTCCGAGCGCATGTATTTATATCTATATGCGTGTCACAGAAATGAGCCTACCAGTAGCACACCTTACAGCCGAAATAGCCGAACGGATTTTGAATGAATGAATGAAATATAATTTATTGTGCACATAAATTAATAAAAAAACAATAATATTAACACATTTGATACATTTATGTACACAAAGGCGGTATTAGTGCTAAATAGCAATGTCTGCCAGACAACCTTTGTACATAGGAGACAACTAAAGTTATTCAAGGTAGGTAACACAAAGTAACAGAGAGAATTATATATGCAAAAACAAAGCAACAATGCAATTAAAGAAAAAAAAAACAAAGAAAAAGTTATACAATATAACTATACATAAATACGAATACAATATACCTACTGTATATATGATATATAGAGATACACACACATATACATACGCACATATGTAAACCTCACCGGCACGGAAACTTTACTTAGCTCCACAAATTTTGGTTAAGTGTGGTCAGAGTCTATCCAGTTCACGTTCCTGATTACTTTTTCTCACAATCAAAAGTTTTTTGCGTTGATGATGTAGTTTATGTAAAAAAACACATTTACACAAAATTTTACACTAGAGTTAAATCGCTACGAATTTAAAATTGTCTGATTTTTTGTCGCTTTCTGTCATTTTTAATAGCGTGTGTTGTGTTGCCTCCTCTAGCCCTTATTCTAGTTCTTGATATCGATTTGTGATAAGTCGCGTCAGGCAGTTAGTGCAGCTTCTCGAAGCTGGTGAAGGGTTTGTGGTGGGTACGATGATGACTTTATTGCTCGTTTCGTCCTATCCCATACGTGTTCTATGTGATTTAAGTCCGGGTTGTGAGCTGACCACTGCAATTTTTGAAAACCAATTTCTTGGACGTACTCATTTACGATGTGAGCGCCATGGCGACGGGCATTGTCATGTATTGGTTATAACCAACCATTAAAATGTATTGGTTATAACCGACAAACCCTACGAAGTGCACAACATGATCTTGAAGAATTTTCTCGAAGTATCGCTTCGCATTTAAGGCGTTATTGACGATGACTAGTTCCCTACGAGCATCCGAACTCGCGCCACCCCATACCACTATAGAGCCTCCGCCAAAACTGACCGTCGGAGTAGTTGTCATTGCCAAATACCGTTCCCCTTACCCTCTCCAGACCCGTTGTCGACCATCAGGTGTATTGAAAGCGATCCTGCACTTGTATGTAAACAAAATCCTTGCCCATTACCCAGGAGTCCAGTTAACGTGTTCGCGGGCAAAGTGAAGTCGAGTGACTCTGTGCTGTAGGAAGAGCTGTGAACCACGGGCTGATTTTCTTGCTCTGAAATTAACTTCCTTCATACGTCTTCTCACCGTACGCTCGCTAACATTTACACCTCTGGAGATATGAAGCCGCTGAAGGATCTCGGATGCGGAAAGGAAGCGCTTTCTTAATATCACTAAACATTAAAGCGGTCGTCACAAGCAGATGTGCATCGTACACCGCCACTAACTGGTCATCGGGTGTAGCGGCCAGTCTCTTGATACCGTTTTAGTGCATATTGCATCGAAGAATGTGGTACATTTAGGTCAATAGCCACTTCACGATGAGACAAACCTTGTTCGAATGAATGAAAAACTGCTTGTGCTATCTGACTTGGTGACAGAAGCATTTTTATGGATCCTATAGGGCCTTTAGGTGTATATGAACCACAATAAAAATAAAAGTCTTTGTCGAATTAAAACACAATTAAAAAGTTCCACTTTGTCAGATAAATGACACGATTTAACTAAACTTGAAAACACAGAACAAAATGCACTTCAAATGAGTGAATTACCTTTTTTTTTTCTTGAGATTAACGTAAACATTTTTTCTACCCACCTACACGATGATATGATACATACGCATACATACACACATATACTCACATATGCATATATACATACACACACACATACACATACGCATACATACACACATATACTCACATATACATATATATACACACATACGCATACGCATACGCATACGCATACGCATAGGCATACGCATACGCATACGCAGACGCATACGCATACGCATACGCATACGCATACGCAGACGCATACGCATACGCATACGCATACGCATACGCATACGCATACGCATACGCATACACATACACATACATATAAAAACATACTAATGCACACAGATGTAGCAATAACACGGCAATGAAGGTCAACTGGAACATAGTTCTAGGTAATAACATTTTATTAATTTTTAAAAGTGGTTAAACTGTTAGCCTGTTTTATATTCGAGGGCAAAGAATTTCACAATTTTATTGCTCTATTTGTGAAAGAATATGAAAATTTTTTATAAAATCGGCTATTATGAATAGGCATATTAATTAATATGTAAATTTTGGGTAGAGCGCAGTTCTCTGCATTCTAACGATCGAAACTCAATTTTTTCTTTAAAATAGGTAGGGACTTTATTATCGTGCAAGATGCACTAAAGAGTTGACAGAATTATAGCATTCCGGCGAAATCTAATCGGAAGCCACTCGAGTCTTATGCGAAATTCTGATATATAGTCATATTTGCGCAAACCAAATATGAATCTGATGTCTAAATTTTGGAGGCGCCCAAGCTTATTGAACTGCTCTTCAGATAAATTTGTGTAGCAGATGTCAGCTTGGTCAATAACAGATAGAAATAGAGACTCCGCAATTAAAATTTTGGTGGGAATAGGAAGCATATATTTTAATCTACGTACCGAGTGCCAAGTAGCATACACCTTTATACTAACTTCTTTGAGATTTTATGATCATGTTAGATTTTCATCAATGTGTATTCCAACATTTTTAACAACCTTTTTAAATGGTATAGTCGTACCATTGATGAGTACCGGAGGAAGATCAGCCCAGTTAATACATGAAGAGAGACCTAGATGCCCGATTATAATGACTTGAGTTTTAAGTGGATTAAGGCACAGTCCATGAGAGTAGCTCCACGCAGCTATTAACGAAATATCATTATTTATTGTGTTGATAGCACTAGTTTGCTCTCCAGGACAAGAATGAGTATACACTTGGAGATTGTCTGCATATAAATAGTAAAAAGATGATAGTGGTTTAGTAATATTATTTGTAAATAGAGCAAAGAGAAGAGGGGACACGACACCACATTGAGGAACTCCAGTAGAGATATCAGCCCAGGTTGAGAACTTGTCATCAATCTGGGCTCTCTGCCCTCGGCCCCTCAAGTAGCATCGGAACCAATCGACTACTGTCGGTGATAGATCTGAAATTAATATATTTATGAGTACGACATGATGTACTGTATTGAAAGTATTGCTGAAATCAAGTAAAGTTAGCACTGTTAGTTGTTTACGATCCATGAGTAATCGAATGTCGTCGGTTACTTTGGAAGGAGCAGTAGTACTATGACCAGGGCGGAAACAGGATTGGAACGAATTTAGGATATTATTTCTATTATGTGTATCATATACTGTGGTGTAACGGTGCGGGTGTTGCCCGTTAAGACCGTTAGCCGCGTGGGGTCCTGGGTTCGATCCCCAGGTCGGGCGGGGCAACTGTTATTAAATGTTTCTCAGATTATTCTGAACACGCATTACATTGTCCGGGATTGGAATGTACCCGAAGTGTACATTCCAATCCCGGACAATGTGTGTATGTACTTGCAACCTATGACATCATGAGCCTCAGTATCTTGGCTAATCATGTTGTTCTAGTATCTCTACTGGACTTACGGGTAGTGAATGTACTAGTACACCTTTGCCTCTTCGGGGATAACAGGCGTGAAGGTACTTTTTTTTTGCTTTTATATTACAATAAAATTACTTTTACGGATTCTATCGCGATTTATTTATTTATTTAACTGGTCCGACGATTCAGAAGCTTCACAGCAACCATGGTCGCCGGTGGACTGTTAAATAATTAAATAAACCGCGATAGAATCCGTAAGAGTAGTTTCATTGTAATGACTAACATTCGCGTAAACTCAAGACATCAATATTATATGTTATGATTTAACTGCCCAAATTTTTAAGTCTAAGAAAGTTTCACTTTAACGCAATCATCACTAAGTACCAATTTTTTATTAACCGATGAATAAATTTGTTTCTTTTCTATAATGTAGAAACATAATGGACCCGGGAAAATCAGTTTGATTTTCCCGGGTCCATGATGGATTAGATATTTTCCTTGAAAACCTGTTTTACCGATATACTGTTTTCTTAACAACACTGCTTTATATTGTTTCCTTTTTTCGTAGAGTGTAACATTAAAGTGTTTAACAAGAGGTACCCATGTTGTGTTGGAGCTGAATTGGGCCGGCCCGACATGGCAGATAACTCTCGCTCATGATATCACCAAAAGTGCGGTCCATTATGTCGTTTTTCATGTGGTTCCGATTGCTCGCCGATTTATATGCAGATTTTTTTAACCCGCATCTTTTCATATGTTATGGTACCATTAAAATAAAAATTTCAATTAAAAAATAATGTTATTAGAAATTAAAAGTTCATTACAAAAGTTTTCGGTTGAGGCCAATTTTAAAGAGCTTAAGTACCTGAAAAAACACCCGCCTGTTTATACAGCTAAGTTCGTTTAAAGCTTTTATAAGACTTTTAGTTTTATGTAACGGTTACTTTTAATTTTAAATTTTCTCTACTTTCCGCGGATTATCATTTGAAGTTACTGGAAGGATTTCAAGTTCCTCTGTTCTTCTAAAGAAGATTGAACGTTTTATGTGATTGTCATGAATTACACAATCACAACTTGGTAGTGCTACTGGTTTGTTTTTATAGTATAAAGGGGAGAACGAGTCGGTGATGGTTGTGGTGACGCCCATAAACATGCGCGTAATTGTCAGGGAGATGTATTGCGGTGCTCCTCTCTGCCCCTCCCACGGGTCACCGGAAAAGATCAAAACGAAAGGGAATGTCACAAAAGGAATGAAACGTGATAGAACCACCATTATTTTAGGGCGGTATCGTGTTAGCGAATCGTATCTCCCTCGTACCGAGAGAGTAGGAGGGGTGGAGGAAAGGGGGGCAATGCATTTGCATGACGATAATGCGGATGCCTATGGGTGCCGGTAGTTGTCAAAAAGCTCCGATTGCTCGTATACCAGCTATACTATAAAAAAAGTATTATATTAATGAAATCCTTTTATTTTTAATGCAGAACACATCAGATTTGTCTGCATTCTTACATTTCTTTAACACACTATAATAAACTTCTAATTTCCGAACGAAATCAAATCAAATTATTGTCACACACAGCTTGCGTGCATTAATTTGGATTTCGACAAATTGTACGGCAATTAAAGCGTTTTTTAAGTTGGGTGAGGAAAGGTGTCGATGATGACGTCACGCTCGCTGCTGGTCCTAATTGGGGCCGACATGAGGCGCTGCGCCGTGCAGCGACTAACTGGCGCACTTTTGAGTACCTTATTTGTGCGCAATGTATGTGTTTTGAGCTTAAAATGTTCACATGTGTAACAATATAACCACAGTAATAATGCAGTAAGGTTTAAAAGACAGCTGTCATTTTGTTCTCTCATCAATTTTTTAATTCCGTGGATAGACAACCCTATTAACGTCCTCTCTTGATGCGACATTAGGTACAAGTCTTAAGGACACGGCCGAGTTAATATACTCTAAGAGCAACTGTAGTCAGGCCGTGCAGCGACTAGCTGGCGCACTTTTGAGTAGGTATTACATTCAGTAGAGGTGCATTTGTATATAACAATACTTGATTTTTATGTACA
Source organism: Eumaeus atala (assembly GCA_017140195.1). NCBI lineage: Eukaryota > Metazoa > Arthropoda > Insecta > Lepidoptera > Lycaenidae > Eumaeus > Eumaeus atala. Next base: position 244,733 of record JAFELO010000012.1, on the reverse strand, counting down.
ATAAAAGTATATTAAAAAATTGTATGTTTAACATACTCGTATGTTTTGTAACGCAGTTTGTTTGTTGATATTTGCCATGATAACTTCAAGTGAAGTTTATTTTATAAGAATGAAATTATTGTCCTGCTTACCTACTTACTACTGATTATGCTTAGATAATGTACAGTTCGTCAAATTGTCCGCCAATTAAAGCGTTTTTTAGTCGGGGGAGGAAGTGTCAATGATGACGTCAAGCTCGCTGGTAATCCTAATTGGGCCCGGTGAGCGGCGCTGGGCCGTGCGGCGAGTAACAAGCGCGCTTTTATTTATTAGTACATTCTTTGTGCGCATTATGTGCTCTCGTGAAAAGTGCTCATTTAATTAATGTAACCATACTTGTAATAATGCATTAAAGTACATCTGTTTATGACCGCAGCCATAATATTTCATGATTTTCCAAGACTTTCAGTGTACGAATATACAGGATATTAAGGAAATTGTTATGTGTAGTAATTTCCAGTTCGTCATATTGTATGGGAATTAAAGCGTTTCTAAATTTGGGGAGGAAAGTTGTCGACGATGACGTCACGCTCTTGGAGTAAAGTGACAACTATGATGTTGCACTGTGCTCAGACACGATTACGTAATGTTACAGCATTCTTAATCTATAAGAGCGCACGTGTGCCTTACCTACGGGACTCAAGCTAACTATGCAGTAAGTATGCAACAGCCGCGACCGTGTCGCAATGACGAGACGGACGGTCGCGGTTTTGTAGCAGTGTTCAAATAATCATTGTAATCAAGAGTTATAGGTTGTGTTGTATTATAGGTAAAAATTGTGATGTAGCTGCAGGTAACCTACTGCCTATGGTCTATAACTAAATGACAGATATGCCTTCTTCTACTACTTCTTCATGTTTCTCAAAGTTCTTTATTCGAATGTGATTTTTTTTTATTTCGAACGTGTGGGTATGAACGCAAATATTTTTGAGTTTGTAATTTGCAAAGGTGTTTATATAAATATTGTAAGTTTCAGTTTTTTAAATTAAATCTCATTATAAAAAAAACATGCCTTCTTATTTCAACCTTCCTATTTCATTCGTTCTTTTTTCATTTGTTTCAAAAATATATAAAAGATATGGACTGCGAAAAAACCTAAAAAAAAAAACAACTTCAAGTAGCTACCTACTTACAACTATATTTAATTAGAATACTTGAGGCGGGTAGCCCTATCGCTTGTTTGCCTTGAGTTATAACTCAAGGACATGACGAAGTTACAATACTACCAGATTATATTACCGTGGCAGTACCCGGTGCCGGCTAATTTCGGGTACCATGCAGCAATACTGCTCCCTCTTCTATTAAAAACTGAATATAGCAGTCGTTAGTTATCATAAGCATCACACATAATACACACATACATATTATAACACGCAACAGATGACTGCGTGAAATACTCCTAAATGGGTAGTGAATAAAATAAGGAGATATTGAATAGAAATAAAAAACTAGGCAAGTCGCCCTCCGAGGGTACCGTAGCAACGTCTGACAGGTAACGTCTGTCTTATCTCTCGATTGAAAAAAAAAACATTTTTTTGCTTCAAGAAATTGCAGACCTCTCAGCATTTGACATGAATTTCTGCTTGATCTTCACGCGTTTCCTCGAGAAAAAATTCTAGATAGATAGAGGGACAGACGGACGGACCGGACGGTCATATAGACAGATGGGCTGCAAAGTGACACTATAAGGGTTATACTTTTTCGTTTTACTGAACCCCTAAAAATAGAATTTGGCGACCGGCTGGCTCAGTTGGTAACGTGGCGGTTTGTCCGCGTGTTACGCTATAGGCCGCGGGCTCGAAACCCGCCTAGGCCATGAATGCTTATATATGTATTGCATTCATATCTATTCAAAAAATCTGAAACATATAAGATTTCCTGAACATATAAAATATTACATATATCTCCGCTGTCTAGTACCTGTAACACAAGTCCTTACGGACCAGGCTACCGTGGTGTGAGTCCACAGATATTATTCTTACATTAAAAGTCACTGTCAACCATTTCAATTTCACGTTCTATGGATTATAGAATCCCAGTCGCATTCCTTTACTATGGTAACGAAGTAGATTGTGTGGAATCGTGATTCGATTAGTGACAGTCACTTTGTAACGAAGTGAGTAGCGGCCGGCTCCAGCATTAATCGAATTTCGATCTTCGGTGGCAAGATCAAGTATGCGCTACTGCACGTTGCTGCTCTCCGGTTTCTATACTTGCGAATGCTCGACATTCGATCTGGACTCGAATCGAGAGAATGCAGCGAGTGAAGGACCTGGGATCCAGGGAATCTGATATAACATACAAGTGTTTGTCGGTTGTGTATAGATGCGGACATTCCGAGGGTTTCGTGTATCTGAAACACAATTGTTAGGTACATTGAAATAAAATGAAATTATTTTATTGAAGCTACCATTCAAAGCAGTCTAATATATTTTGAAACCCTAAGCCGATTTTTGGGACGATGTATGCTTATAAAAGTCTGCCATGGCCTCATTTTGAAGATCTCAAGTCATACAATTGCAGAAAAAAAATTTTTTTTTGATGCTCCATGCTAACGGAAGTGTCCAGTGCATTCGGCAACGGTCTAGGTGAGATTGTGTCGAACTTGTGTGCTGTGGTTCTACCTTATGTATGTAGGGGCAGTGCTATGTTGTATAGCTGCGGAATGGGGCCGTCACGACCGAGGAGGTAACTCTCGCTCACATGATATCGGCATAAAGTGACAGCTTCGCTTTCACGTTTCTAGCGGTTTGTGAGCAGCCGGTGACGCGCTGGAGGGAAGGAGATAAGGAGGACAGCGTACTTACAAGACTACTACGAATAATATAAAATGATAAGGCGTTAGAAGCGATGGCTATGCTATCACGTTTTGTGTGGTTTGTGTGTATTCGGTGGCCCAATGAGGTGATGGAGTGCAATACACCTGTATAACAATTAACCGTAGAGAAGGTAATGGGCGTCGATAATCGTGGAATGACGCCTCATAATAATACATTAGCATAAATTGTAGGTAATACAGTAAAAACGACACATTAAACGTACAATCGAATTGATATCACCCCGTTTTCCCTAATAATATTGTATATCGTTAATTTTTACAGATTAAGGATGAAGGGAATACCCAAATATATTTTTATTTATCATTTAGATTAAGACAAGTACTTTTAGGTAACGAGCTCTTATCATGATCTTCATAATGATTCAAACATCATGATAACGCCGAGACCTCTTTAGGTTACGCTATAGCGGGAAGGCCCTCCCAGGCCCAACAATGGCATTAAATAATAGATGGATTGTTTCTTTAAAATTACTCTATGATCGAACATGTATACATAGATACACATACTGTTAAAATTAAAATTATTACCCTTACTTTGCTGCTCTGTAGTTCCAATACTATGTGACAACATCCTTTTTTTTTAAACAATGTTTTTATCAAATATGATATGTCAATCTCAACGTACTATGAACATAAAAACGATGGTGATAACATCTTGTAAATCAATAACGCTAGCTAGCTGCGTGCACGAAAATATATAACGTCATAGTAACGTTCCGAGACATAGTAATGTTCCGAATGAGCAGATCCTGCGAGCGTAACAAGCCGTCTCTATCACTCCATCGGGGGATGCGTTTACGGATCAATTAGATAACCGTTATTACATAAAATTATATCGAACCGACTTACAGATCACCAACTTTTTTTTTCATAAAAATCAGACGTGTAACAGAACAACTTAATAATATTGTGTAACAGAACAACTTAATAACATTGTGTAAATTCCCGTCACCTTCGCCCCCCATGTCCGTGGTGCTCCGCCCGATAATGGACGGGGCACAAAAATTTAAACACTCTAATGGACATCCTTTTAGCACATTAATAGGTTTCTCCATGTAAAGTGGCGGTGAGCAAAGTGGTGCTAATGCAAAATGCTAAATCCTTTTAAAGGTGAATCCTTTTTTATTTTAATTTTGTTTTAGTGATTGTTTAATGTGTATGAAGAGTAGTTGTACTTTGTGACTTGGATCGAATTGTTAAGTGGGCGGACATATCATCGTAACGTGAGAATTGACACATCAGTTAGGGCTTGTAATACACGTTAGTCAGTGATTTGGAAAAATAAAAAGATATACAAAATCTAGAAGCCGTCCGTGTAAAAGATGTGCAACTGTTAAATTAGGCACTTTGTAAAAACAAATTAAACAGCCATGTGAGGTTGGTATTGCAAAAAGTATGTGCGACCGCGGACGCTTTACAATGACAGTTTAGTATGAAATCGTTTATCATGTACTTTTGTAAATCAATGATTTTATTGTTCAGTTTACAAAGTGTATAACTGTAACATGGATGTTGAAATGTAAACTTTGGGCGCGTGCTGAAGTTGTCCTCGCGAAGATTACTGGCCCATGTAAACAGCTGTTATAGACACCTGATCGACGGAAGAGCGAAACCGCGCCTTTTAAGGCTCGTACGACATCGTCGTAAAGTTTGTGTAGTTGTGAGTAGTCAGTGGCCCATTGGAGAGGATAAGGAGGGGCATGACAACAATAATGCGGATTTTAATGAACGTCGGTAGTCATTGGTAGGCTTCAATTGCTTGTTTTCCCCATTATAATACAAGAAAAGGAAATCAATGGTGTATTACAACAGCTCATGACTCATACACTAGAGTTCTTCACGAAAGTACTTAAACAACATTAAAGCAATCGGTGATGATCCAATTTCGTTGTACTCGTGAAGTTAACTTTGTTTCTAATGTCTAATGTTAGGACGTCAGGTCGTCTGCCGCCTTATTTCATAAAGGATCGGCGGGCTCAGTAACGTGGTGGTTAGTCCATCGGGTGTTTATATTTGTGTTATATATATTTCTATAATATATCTAAAACATATATATATTTTTTAATTAATAAAAATATTAAATATATTTGCGGTGACTTTACACGGTTACTTACAAACCCTTGCGGTACTTAGTACAGGAGTAGGCTAACTTGGTCCGAAAAGTCCACAGATATTATTATTATTGTGATATTAAAAAAACGCCGACCTTCTCGACTCGTGTGTCGATCACCTCCATAGTCTCCGCCTATCGACCCGCCAGATGTGACTGACGTCATATGATAATTGACTAGGCCCGTACATTTCGTTGACGCTCCTGACACCTCGCATGACGCGGATATTAATATGTCCTTTGTTCACGTCGCGACTTGTGAGCCTTATTACTGTAAAGGTTAATTTGTTTTTTTTTTATTGGAAACTTTTCCTCATGGGATCTGTTTACTTATGGGCAGCTGTATTTGTGTTCAAGGTAAAGTAGATTAGGGCGGATACGAATGTATCGCTCTATCATCAACAATGTCGGATGATCTTAGTCAAAGACAAAGCTTTTAATCATCTTACGAAATCATCTGTTAAAATACTATCAGTGGTTTCGGTTTTAACTAGACTTGGACAGAACCGGCGTCACAAATGGGTCTCACTTAGGGCGTTCCCGATGAGCGTGGTGGTATGGAAATGGATTACAAACATTACTTTGCAACAGTTGCTTTCGGAGCTAGATTTATAATTTAATTATAATTGTACTTTTAGTTCTTACTTTTCGCCAAATTTTATGAATGTAGTTTTCGCGCGACCTCATAGAAAATAGGCATATAAGTGTACTTAGTGTGAGACATATATTTCAGATTTATCCTTCCACGTGTTCCCAAGAAATGGATCTTGATGGACACACATACAGGACAGATAGACGGACAGACAGACAATCTTTCCTTTTGAGTCACGAGGCCCAACGACAAAACCTTCATAATATGACTATAGTAATAGAGACAATCTTCGTCAGTTGACGTCGTGGTTACGAAGGTGATACAATCTCATTCATGATCTCATCATAAAATCGAGGATCTTTTTACACACAGCCTTAGAGTGACAGGTATGCTGTTTCGTTTCGTCCGATGTATTTTCAGTGGCCCATTGTAGCGAAGGCGGCAGGAGGGCTATGGCGTCTGTATATCAGATATACCACCCCAAGAAGGATTTTTTTGGGATGTTCTTGGGCATCCAGTACAGTAGTACAAAAAGTATATTCAATATTTGATGTATTCATGATGATGATAAATAAACATACCAAAATTACCATAATTCGACTGAGTGCAACGCGGACGGGTAATTGTAAATCTGCGAGCTGTGCGCGTTAATATGCGAACTAAATAACGTTTGAGCACCCTTGTTAGTGCAATTACGCGGCCGGCTATAATGGCCGCCGCTTAAACTTTTTTATCCGGCTCGTCACGTGACAGTTTTAAACATCAATCAACTCGCCGCCACCCCGGTCCGATTGTGAATGGCCATTTAAAAATGTGCGTGTTTATATTTTTGCCATCTTCAAACGATTGCTTTATAGCGATAATGTTTCGGGTCTGATTTCTTTTGTTCTTGAGGCATAGTGGGCCAAAGCAAGTTTTTTGGTATCATTAAGTATGTCTGTGAACACCCGCACGACCAGAGTATATAAAGAGTTATGGTTCATCACGTAATGGGAAATGAAATAGGAGAGCATTGTTATTCCTTCTTATTGGTCATGTGTGAACGAGTTCTAACCTTTTCGGTTGCAACGCTTGCTCTCACAAAATATATAAACCAACGCTACGCCACTACCCATGCCACTAAAGTACGCAATCAATTCGATTAAACTATCGTGTATGACGCTACACCACGAAACCACTACGCTAGTAAGCTGTACTCTTAACTACTACATTAAGCTATGTACCCACTATGCTATTACTATGGACTCTGAACTACGCCACTAAGCTACGCAACAACTCCGCTCTTACTTGTACCTCTGCGGGTGCTGCTAAGCTGTACTCTTGAGTACGCCACTTAGCTATGCAACTACTACACTATTAAGCTGTACTCTTGACTACGCCACTAAGCTACTATCAAATACACTGATTTATATATGGAATAAACGCAACTCGGTGATCTATCTCTATCTTCTTCCAACAGCAATATCGGTTGGGCGCTATGACTTGTGAAAAAAAGAGATGATTAATTAGTTTTGTTAACAGTAACACCACTAACTGAACGAAGTTTTTTTTATAGTACAGGAATGCCAATAGAAAACGAAGCACACAAACTACTTTTCACAACTACGCCCATGAACATCCGCACAAATACTATGCCGATGCGTTGCCCTCCTTTTTTACACAATGGGGATGGGAGTGCTACTTACAAACCGAACGAAACGCGACATCGAATATGTCGCTTTGCGTATATAAGATTCAACATGAATTAGCCTATAACATATTCTTTGCAAAAAAATATAATACTATTTTCAAAGTCAAAATATAATACTAATTTAGATCATTATCTAAAGCAAAAATTTCATACACGTCATTGATAATTAAGACTCTATACACCATCGAGTACAAATTTGTAAATGAATAAGTTATGAATGAGTCCCTTTGAAGCAGACTACAGAGTATCAAACATCCTCCGTCCCGTGAGTGCCCCCACTTGTCACCACAACTTAGTTCCCACTTCCTGGACTGCAACTGAATTAAATAGTTTCCTCTCAAAACTGGGTTGTTGTAAACAATTTACATCACTATTTAAGACATTATATTGCATATGGCTTCCCGGGGATTTCATTATTGCCGTCGTCAGGAAATTAATATTTCAGACTTTAGTAGCGGGCATTGGAACGTGTTAATATCGATGTTTCTTTTTATAGTATACGCGGGCAAACAAGACATTCCCTTTGAAAACTACCGACGCCCATGGACACTAGTTTGTCTAGTTTGTAGAAAATATTTTTCAAATTGGTTTGTCTAGTCCGTAATTGTCCCGTCCTACTATTATAAATGCGAAAATTTGTATGACTTACTGCTCTTCCGCGTAAAATATACTGAATAAATTTGTAGGGAATTTGGCACAGGTATAGATTATAATCTGGTATGTTATATCTGGTACACAATATAAAAGTTACTATTTACTCTGAAAAATTCATGGTCCCATTCCTAAAAGTCGCGTGGCACAGCAAGTATAATTTTTAAAAGTATTTTTATTAAAAAACACATATTATGGAGATCTCAATTACCGTATTAGAATAATGTTAATAGACAATTGTTATTAACAGCGGTAACAAGTCGTGGCCGTTTGGTCCTAGAGTCAGCCAGTCAGACAGTTCGCATTCACATACAGTCACTGATTTATGATAGTAATAATTAGTTAATAAATGTTTATTCCGATTCAAGAATCAGTGGCATCATAAACGCGTTCTTGACACAAGTATGTTCCTACTTAAAAGGGGACTTGGAGATCGGTATCTCAGGTTATATTAGATTCTTAAATATATAGGAGTCAACTTTTAAGAATAAAATATATAGGAGTCAACTTTTAAGAATAAAATATATAGGAGTCAACTTTTAAGAGTAAAATATTTAGGAGTCAACTTTTAGGAATAAAATTTCAAGTAAATAAATTATATACTGATTAGAACTGTGTTATTGTGTGCAACGGAATTACCGCCGTAAAGTGACATCTTCAGTGTCGCGTTTCGTGCGGTCTGTGAGTAGTCGGTGGCCCTATGGGGAGGGGCGAGTTCAACGCATCGGCATAGTAATTATGTAGATTTTAATCGGCGTCGACACTCGTGATAAGGCTCCAATTGCTCGTTTGCCTCCCTATTCTATAAAACAATAACTATGTGTTGATAATAACGTACCCAGCGATTGCTTAACAAACAGATACATAACAAGACACAGGTGAAGCAGATTAAAATGGCATATGCACTAACAAGGCATTTATGTTATTGTGCGTCCAGGGGGAAATGTCTTTTGAACGCATGTATGTATGTGTGTGTGTGTGTGTGTGTGTGTGTGTGTGTGATTGTATGTTACATATACATGTATGTCGTCAGATTCACGATAGCGCGAGTTACACGGGACATATCAAAATACATTTTAAGCAGTCGGGTATTTTGTTTGCGAATTATTTATTTTTTTGTTATTCAGTATTATAGGTACATCTTCAAAGGAAACGGTTCAAATTTGTATGTAGCGTAGGACTGGTCTTGTCTACAAATAATTTAAAAGAAATAAAATATACAGGTCAGTCTCGTAAACAAAACAAATCGTAAACATTTATGAATTCCTCTAAATTTAGGCGTCATATTTTTTATAATGCCCACGATATTACTAATCATTAATTTACAATTAATAATAATTTAAATTTATATAAAAATAGGAATTTGCAACATTACAGTGATGTCTACATTGAAGAGAGAATTGTTAGGTTGTCATCTTCATTTAGACGAGATAAAAAGAATTGGATTGTGCAATAATAAAACTTGAGAATAGCTGGAATAGGTAGTAACTTGTAACTAAATATATGGACAGGGAGACGCACCTCTCGCTCTCGTGATACAGGCGTAAACTCACATGCTGCCATACGGGTATTGGGAGTCTGGTAGACCAGTGGTGGTAGGGGAAAGAAGGCATCACATCTGCTTAAGCTCTATGCGGATGTTTCTGGGTGCTGGTAGACATCCAAGAGTTCGTTTACATCGTAAGCAATAAAATGACTATAATTAAATTTGCGTTAATATTTATATAAAAAAAGATCTGTAATTGTTTGTTGATAACGAAATCGTTAACATCCAATGGCCTCAAAGTGTTATCAAATTTGCCATATCACATGAAAACGTGACGAAATATTAGTCCTATTTATCTTCAAACCATCAGATTTAATATTTACAACATGATTGGTTATCACTTTAATGAGCGTTGATAATATATTGAGTATAATTAGATAGCAGCTGCGTTACCTTTCTCTGTCGCTGAATTTTAAAAACCTCATCTATTAAGATACTTTGTCTTCGTAACGTAATAGTGAAAGATCCACTAGGTTACGAAGTCACAGTGTCACCAGGGTCGCTCTGAGGTCTTATGGAATCTCCGGGATTTTAGTGAATATTTGGACCAGCCCTGGGACAGCCTTTATAGTATACTATAAAGTAATAGCTTATAAGCCATACACGTTTTCTTTAACTTATTTTTGTATGTTTATAGAAAATTATAGGAATAATGAAGCCGTGTTACAATTTGGTCCACTAGCAGTGAATAGGATTTCGTAAATTCTCATAAATGGCAATTAAAATCATAAAATAAATCTCGTATGTGTCAGTTGTGAAAATACCTTATCTGAAAACAAATGCTGACTGGATGCCACTTTCGGACTGGCCGAAATGGGTACTTCATTTGACATAGACAAGACAGAGCTTATCAGGTCCCCACCATGTTTCAAGCCTTGTCGAGACGGTGGGACTCCGTAGCCTGGGGTGAATCGAGACGCTTTTGGCGCAGCTAACTGAACAGAGGAGGGCCCCCTCCTCTGCTTTTTGTAACCCTCTAATAAGAAGAGGGGGACAAAAGAGAAAAAGGAGGCGGCGCTTCCTTTTATTCTTTTGTCCCCTCTTCTTGTACTTTTGCGCATTACAAGTCGTTGTGGATGTCGTCTTGAGGTGCGGGACAACCCCATCTGTGGAGAAGGCGTCTGTCCCCGCCTCGAAAAACGGGCCACCGGCTACTCACAAACTGAAGCGACACTGAAAATGTCATTTACGGCGGTACTATGTGAACGAGAGGTACCTCCCCGGTCATGCCGGCCCAATTCCGTCGCATACGAGGATGTGGTGTCATGCACTATGCATGGCACTGCATCCTCCTGTGCAACATGGCACTACCACTTCCTAAAACCTACCTCTAGACAGTTATTGGAAATGACGTGAGACAAGAGAGAGGCTGCACAGATACCTCGGTACCTCTCCAAGTACCTGTTGCAAAGGCATACCAAAGAAGTCGTCGGTACCACACCAAAGTTACGTTTATAAGCATATTTGTTACATGTTGCTTTACGAAGCTAAAAGGAATTTAGCTACAGAAAATACACTTCTGATACAACAGTAAAAATTTAAAATGTATAAATTACACACCATAGGATCTAGAAATGTCCAAATATATCCTATAAACTAGTACATACTAGTGTCAAAGCTAACCACAAAGCTAATACTACAACAGTTGGTTATAGGATATAGCAACCAGAACTTGAGGACTATTTATCATAATTCATTAGTTCTCGGACGATACATCACGGAGTCCCCTGCGACTGGATTTCCAAAGGGTTCGCGATCAAAGTACAGATTAACTTCGCCCTCGCCGCGAAAGTATACTAACGCCTCCCCGTGGCTTCGTCGATAGGCGGGAGAAATGGAACGCCATTTGCGGTTTTAGGGATAGTCTGGTGCGAGTCCCACATAACCGTTAGGCTTAACCGGGTCTACAGTGCTATATGCATGTTTTGTGGCAGAATTGGGTCGGGATAACTGGGGATGATCTCTCGCTCACATAACACCGCCGCAGAGGACGCTATCTTTCGGTTTGTGGGCGATCCATCGGAGGGGAGGAGAAAAGGTAAGCTTTGATTTCTCGTTTGCCCACTTAAACATTAAAATGTGTTGATTTTTCGGGCACACTTTTTATCCTACTAATATTATGCGGAAGTTAGTTGTTACTCGTTCACACAAAAGGTGCTGAACTAATTTGCATGAAATTTGGCACTGATATAGATTACAATTAGCAAGTGACACGTGACTATGACCTATGGCCATCTATGGGGGAGGCCCATGTCAGGCAGTAGACGGCGTCCGGCTGATGATGACAGATTACAATTTGGAATAACAAAAAATTTTTGTACTGATGAAATTAATGGTTCCCCTGGTATAAATTTTACACTAGCAACATCTCGGGACATATGCTGATAATACTGCATTTAATTTGTTCGGCTTTGCGCAGAACGACGAATGCGATATCTGTAAATCTGGATGAATCTGAAGATTGTCTGAAAATATCATAAAACAGTACAGACAAGTGCAGCACTTGTCGGTGTAACGCAATGAGGACGCGACTTGGTTAGTAGACAAAAAAGTGTTTGTAGTCAGTCGAAATGTTGAGGCTGGACAAGCGCCGCCAACCAGTATTAGGTCCCTCCGAAAAAGAAAAAACTTGGTTAGCTCATAAACTTTTACCCTGTCCATTGCTTTATAATTTTTGGCGTAGTACTAAGGTAATTTTGTGAGTTTAACTTTTCGGCCTCATAGTTGCAGGTAAGAAATATAAATGATTGATGTGAAGTTTAGAGCGTGTCTCGCCGTAAAACGTTAAAGTTTGGCGCGGATAATTCAGCTGTAACACTTGTGTTTCTAATTATGCTTTTTTTCCTTTATTGGTCTTACGCGAATGTTACACATACCTCTCAATCCCATAATAACGTCGTACCATTTGGGGGGGGGNGGGGGGGAGGATGGCAACGTATCGGCATATAAGTTATGTGGATGTTCACGGGCGTTGGTATTCGTAAAAAGGCTCCGATTTCACCTATTCTATTATAAAAATAATACATAAAAGGGGTCACTGACAAAATTGGATACACCCTGAAGCGAGCTTCAATGAAACCTTATTTTAAGCCGTCAAAAAAGATCCAAAATAGAGAAGAGAAGAGTAAGATTGAAGAAACGCGATCATTGCCGTCAATCATTACAAAAATATAACATTTTAAAAAGTAATATAAGAGAATAATATTTTCCATATTCAGTTTTGCATTGCTTTCAGCATGTAGCATTCAGCTGCATTGAATAACTTATTAGGGTTTTGGTTACAGACAGTTTTTTATTTTTAAACGAAATTCCTCCCTCTCTAGAAACAAAACGTTCGTGTTCTGCGCTTAGCTTTACTAATGGTTTGGTTTTGAAGTATCATAGATCAGTCGTCCGTGAGTGCGAGTCCTCCGGGAGTTGGCGGCGTCTGTGTATGGATAATCAGCTGTTTCGTGGATGATAATCAATATTAATAGACGGTGCTGATGATTGGAGTCCATATATAGTGATTTTCTGAATATTATTTATCACCGTTATTGCAAACTTGGTTTAGAACTGCCCCGTAGTCTAAGTGTTAGGCATGTTCAGCCACAGTGCGAAGTCCCGGGTTCCCGTGCCGCACCAAATAAAAAGGATTATTGGTATTTTTCAATTCCTACTAAGAGTCAGGATGTTGGCGTGTTGCAGCCTCGTGGCTCGGAGATGTTACGACAACCGACATCCTGCGCCTCATCTCTCTTGGGTTGTGTCGGATTTCCATATGCTATTATCGGGGCAGAAGAATGAGAGAATAGAGAGTACATTTGTGTCGTACATTATATGTCGTAGGTAGATGGCTCTCTAAATAGAGATAGCCGCTGTTGCCAAAATCCAGCTAGTACGACATTATTTTGTGCCTGATCTCTCTCCGATCGTGTCGGATTGCCGTCCCATTAGGATAAAAGAATGAGAGTATAGAGAGTGCATTGTGTGCAGACAAACATTTGTACACCATTATGTCTTGTGTAGATGGCTCTCTAAATAGAGACAGCCGCTGTTTCCAAAATCCAGCTAGTACAATATTATTCTGTGCCTGATCTCTCTCCGATCGTGTCGGATTGCCGTCCCATCAGGATAGAAGAATGAGAGTATAGAGAATGCATTGTGTGCAGACAAACACTTGTACACCATTATGTCTCGCGTAGATGGCTCTCTAAATACAGACAGCCGGTGTTGCCAAAATCCAGCTAGTACAACATTATTCTGTGCCTGATCTCTCTCCGATCGTGTCGGATTGCCGTCCCATCAGGATAGAAGAATGAGAGTATAGAGAGTGCATTATGTGCAGAAAAACACTCGTACACCATTATGTCTTGCGTAGATGGCTCTCTAAATAGAGGCAGCCGCTGTAGCCAAAATCCACCTAGTACGACATTACTCTGTGCCTGATCTCTCTCCGAACGTGTCGGACTGTCGTCCCCTCCTGATATAAGAGTGAGAGAATAGAGTGTGAACTTTGTATGCAGACAAATATTAGTATATTTCCGTTGTCTAGTAGTTGAAATGTCATTCCTTCAAAATAAGTCCTTACGTTTTATCCTATGCTAAAAACTGTTCAACAAAAATAATACTACTGTAAGCATTCTTACGACGTATGAAATAATTTAAAATACAAAATATACTTATGTATAGTAATAATATATAAGACTTGCACGTTCCTCTATCTGGGGGGTAAATAACGGTAGTGGATGTTCGCATGACTGGAACTACCAGAAACGCCACTTAAGCCGGTATAATTTTCAATGAGTAATGACTGCGAGGAGGCCGACCTAGGTCAATGTATTATGAGCGAGCGCGCCGTAGCAATATAAAGCGAGTAGAATTCCGCAATGTTTGAACAAGTTTCAAATAAATAACCTTAAACGCTTCAATTATTATGTATGTTGAGATAAAAATACGAAATTTATTTACGTATTATTATTTTATGATCTTTTAAACATGCTACTATTTTAAAAATATTATATTTCAGAAAAGCAAGAACCCGGCTTATATACACCTTTATTGGAAACACACATTTTTAAAGGTTTCACTTCAGTATACGTACATTTTCAAGAATGATATAGGCCTATGTGAGAGTCATCCTATAACACAATTGCAATTAAACATCTCGTACTTGAAGCTTATGATTACAGAGAAACAGATAATAATATTAAGTAATATTTGTGAGCTTATCATACCTCGTTAGCCTAGACCTGTGTTGTGACAATACTTACCATAAGTGCTTACGGAAGTTTTGTTACATGTGAACTTGGAATTATTCATTTTCGTGTTTATTGGAAAACGGTCCATTATTCTATGAATAAATATCACTTTATTTTTGTACTTTAATTAATTTTAAGGCTTCCACTGGAATAAATACTATATTTAAAATGAGCTAATATCAAAATTGTCTACAGTTCGCATGAAAGTTTAGTCCACTCTCCAGCAGAATATCTGGATATTACACCTGAGTCTAGTAATAAGTATGCTTAGTTTTATGTCTCCTTGAAACTGCCAGGTCTAGTAATAATACGCTTGGTTTTATTTCTATTCACGGTAAATATGGCCAACTACACGGTCAACATTTATACAACAACAACAACAAGAACAAGGTTTTTGAACAACTACAACAAAGGTAGCAATTTTTTTATATTCAGTTGAAAATTTTAAAATCAGCTCTAAAACACGACAGATAAAGTGCATCATGCTAATAACTTTTTTTAGTTTATACTAAAGTGTTATGATTATAGTTTCAGAGATCGGGGTTGAAAATAAGAGATAAAGTAATTAGAACTAGAAAACAGTAATTATCTATTTGTCATTCATACTAACTTAACTCTTTGGTTTGTTTTCACTGCTTGAAAACTGGATAATTTCTAATTAAATTTTGATATACATTATATTTATTTTGCTTTAAATTACTTTTCTTTTTACATTTTTTTTATTATTTTATTTAATTAAATATCTACCGCTTCTTTACTCTATGACATGCGAGGGCGTTCAGTGATTGGTCATGCTTATCTCTTATTGTAAACATACACGATGACGCGACGTCGGATGGACAAGATAAGAGGGTCCTGAGGGATAGGGGATGACATTAAACTTGCTGACTCGCCGGACAGGACGATCAAATCGGAGATCGGTTTACGGAAATAACATAAATGGAATAGCATTCATTGTAACTGGACTTTGGCTTTATAAGCGCAGATCTGCCCCATAAACCGTTGATGTTTACATGATAAGTCTGAAGTTATTTCACTATTCCGTTACTCAAGTATTATTACAAGGAAGAAGCATTTTTGAATAGCAGTATAATGAACGTATATATTGGCTGCTAGTCTCAAATAGATCGATTTATAAATACACTTATACATATATCTATTCCGGGGTTACAGTAAAACAATCGAATTGCGCGTGCCAATCGTACTGACTTTCAACCACTGCTTCGTCTCTTATTTCTTAGGCGTCTACAGTACGCCGAAGAAATAACGTATTACCAACAACTTACCAATAAATTAGATATAATTCGTGTATGTTAAATGTACCTACTATTTACAAAAAATACACACAATACATGCATATACACGTGCCACGCACGTATTCGCACTATATGCTAGCTGGTAGAGACAAAAACTAAAAACGTTATGTTCAAACGCCTGCAATATTCAGAAACGAATAAAATAAAACATGTCTCTATTTAAATGCAGGTGTATAGAGGAAGTTAATAATGGACAAAGCTGTAGTGGAAAGCCTGGCTCATGTTTGTATATCTCTACTCTTCACCCTAATCTCTATTGTATAGGTGTGTGGTCTACAACATAAGTTACACGCGATATACGGAGACTAACAATCGCTTATAAAATATAGAATTAAGCGAAATATTCTTTTTTGTTTACTTAGGAATATATATAACTAAGGAACTAAAATTTTAAAAATAAATTGAAATCAATCGTAATAAACGATTTATATTTTATTCTGCAGAATAAAGGCTCTTCATGTTTTTATACTAAATTCGTACAAATTTTGAAGTCTTTATTAAGAAAGTACATAATATGTGCATGTGTCACAAGGCTCCACACACATTTAAAAAAAGATAAACTGAATATCGGTGCAGTTTAACCATGTACTTAAGCGATATTTTCATTGTATTGTATTTTTACGACATTATTGATTGACATTGGGATAATTGAGACGTATTTCCCTATAAATTGATGTCGGTAATAATTAATTGGAACATAGCATACTTAAATAAAAAGTATTTTTCTTCCCACTAACCTTGTCCCGTTTCTATATCAGATGGTATTGCGGTCGACTACCTAATCTAGGTGATTTGATGAGGGCGATAAATTTATAGCGAGCGACTTCCATCTGATCCACAGTGTACGATTCAGACTGGATAAAGTTTTTAAATAATTTCAAATTTTTGAGGACCTAGGTGATATGTCCTTTACAGGTATCATATTATACACACAGGTATCATATCATACGTGTTATAACGATAGAAGAATAATCTATCAGGTGGATCAACCACCACGGACTCCATCCGACTGTGAGACAACATAATCATAAAGAAGGTTTGGGAACATTAAAAAAAAATCAAAATGTGTGGTATTTTATAAATCACTCTCAGCTTTTAACGTGTACCACAACGCACGGTAATGCACAACACACACTCACCCGCTGCGATTGTTCTTTTGTGCCAGAGAATTAGCAAACATTTCCAAATGCTTTTTAATACCACATTCGAAACGTAAGAAGCTTTTAGTGTTACTTATGCTTAAAAGTGAACGCATTGGTTTCAAAATAAAATGGTATATAAAGCGAAATTATTGTAGGACAAAAAATAGAAGGGGGAAGATGTGTCTGTATCGCTAAACGACTTCGTTTCATTTCTTTGTCCATAAAAAAATTTGTCCCCGACATCCTTTTTTCAATGATTTTATAACCCCTTTTATATATTATTGTCTGAAAAAATTTAAAAGAAAATATTTCGTGCCCTATAGCTGACAGATCCGGAATCCTGAAAGTGGAAATTTGCTATGACATGTTTATAATTGACGCTCGTTTGGCGCGGTGATAATGTAAGCGGATAGGTCTTTTTTATCCCTGTATTATGATTTTTTCATCCTTTCAAAACTAGGGGTCAGACGAAATAGATGCGTTGCTCCTTTCCTTAGTCCATTCTTGAATGGGCCACCGTATATCGCACGATACGCACGTAACGTGACATCATTTCTAAGGCGCTATCATATAAGCGAGATGATCACCCCTGACGTGCAGGCCTAATTCCACTACAATGCCGCAATTACACTTACTTTCTTATTGTATTTCTATAACAAAAATATTACATATATTTTCTTTGTCCAGTTGGAGTTATCTACAAGTACGTAAATAAATCATAACCAACAATATAAGTGTAATCTGTAAATATTAAGTTTTTTTAGCATAGTGAGATAAACGAGCAGTCGGAGCCATCTAGTAACCATCGCGCCCATTAATATCAGTATATGGAATTGCTCTTCTTCCCTCGATGTGCCACCAGCTACTCACAAACTGCACAGGACACGGGATCGTATTTGTCACGGCGGTGCCGTGTGAGCGAGAGGTACCTCCGTGGTCGTGCCGGCCCGATTCGCCTGCAGTATAGTATGGTACTGCCTTTAGTAAATCATTGATTTATCTATACCGATTTTCTTTAGAATAGGGGGGGGGCAAACAAGCAATCGGAGCCTTCTTACGACTACTGTCGCCCTTGAACATCCACATAATTACTACGCCGATGCGTTGCCCTCCTTTCACCCCCGACCAATGGGCCACCGGCTACTACAAACCGCACGAAACGCGACACTGAAGATGTCACTTTACGGCGGTATTATGTGAGCGAGAGATAAGATCGGGGGATCGCGCCGGCCCCATTTCGGTGCAAAGAAGGATGTGTGTCATGCATGGCACTACCTCCTCCTATGCAGAATGGCACTACTTCTGTAAGGATGCAAAGGTTATCCGTGCGTTCAGTGAAAAGTGTAAATGGAAACAAACTAATTCTCAAACTAATGTTGTGTGAGCGCCTAATGGCATTGATTCAGGATAGCGCACATCGCTGTAACAGCCATTTACTGCAGCGGAACGACAACGACAACCACTTATTACAATTCGAGTAAAAATATTTCAATTAAAAAACAACGACCTTCTAGCCAAGTTTCAGCTACGGGGACCATTATTGCTGGCAAATTGGACATAAGATTAAAGTCCACAAGTAAAGTGCGCACACAGCGCAGACGCAATTGCATAGAGAGTGCTCTATTCCCTCATTATTTCTGATATGACGGTAGTCCTACACGACCGAAGAAAAACCAGGCGAACCAGCGACCGAAGAAAACGAGGATATAACCGCTAACTGCCTCGGGCAGTAGCAGTTCAAAGTCGGCTTTGAACTGTAACAAAGAGAATTAAAAATCACAATTACACTTTTTAAAATATTTCTCGTCTTCAACTCTTCTTCCCTTTTACTACAGTGGTTGAGAATATATGATCAAATATATGATATGAATATATATATATATATATATATATATATATATATATATATATATATATCGCAATTTCTAAGTTGAATCGTGTCGTACACGAATCGGAGGGAGTAAATGACGGATTGCGACATTACGGAAGGTATTGTGCATGCGGCCAGCGGTTAGACATTGCTTAACGACCACAATCGTAACCAAACACCTGTCTGAAACGCATCTCCCCCACCGCAGGTATTCCACTGCCTATGTTTGTTAGATAATAGTTTAATATTTGCATAAGTATAGATGATGTATAGCTGAAAGACGTTCATGATACGTATATGTCGTAGTCGTATTTATATAAATCGCCGTATAACATTACGGCTAGCCATTTTCAAAAACAGGGCCGTTTTTTTTTGAGGCGAGCTGATTATGAGCCGGATTGAATACGGCTGAGTGAAATTGCGGCAGAAAGAGTTCGGCGCTATACATTATGTCACATGACACCGTCGTAAAGCGACAGGATGGCTGTCGCGTTTCGAGCCGTTTGTGAGTACCCGGTGGCTAATTGGAGGGAAGGAGAAACGGGAAGAGATAAACAAGCAGTCAAATCCTTTTGACGATTACCGACGCCTACAGATATCCGCATCATTGTCCTGCAGGTCCGTTGCCCTCTTTTACTACTCCCCTAAATGGTCCACCGGCTACTCATAACTATAAAGCATATCTGTTAATTTTCCCCGGTCGCGCCAGCCCAATTCGACTGCAATGCAGCAAGACACTATCACTATTAAAACTTAATCCAATTACACCGATTTGGTTCGCTTTGCCATCTCACACCATTTTTGTAGGATTTCATGCAGTTCGAAAGTGTTCCGTATGACCCATTATGAGAGACTGGTGCAGGACAACAACACGTCTGCATGTATTAAAGGATATTTATGGACAATTGTAGCCGCTTGCCATTCAGTGATTGACTGATTCTTGGCAAAAAGAACAACAAAAGGGACATCTCATTAATATACGCAAATTCGCACTATGCTTATAGACATGTTATGGCAAAATATAAATCTTAAATTAATCTCTACCACTATCACAGCCTCCCAATGTAAGCCTCGCAAACTTATGACACAGTATTAGTACATATAGTTATGTATGGTGAATATACTAAGCTGCAGTCTGGTGCTATGTTGCAAGCGGTTTCAATCAGTACTATAATCCGACCACGGCTATGCGTGGAACGTTAGGCATAATTCATATGTAACTAATTTGAAGGTTTCATGATTAATGTATGTTATTGTCTATGCGAAATCTGTCAAGGAGGACAATTAGGCGAGGACTTCATAATTAGGACGTATTATAATATCACCTTTTGAGTTGAAGCGCAAATTCTATGACAAATATTTTTCTAAACATCTTCGTGTCTAAAATATATCATATAACATCAGTTTTTTGTTCCTGAAAGATTAATGAGTGTAAAATAATCTTTACCATCATGACACTTTTCCTAAGAGATTAGCGAAAAGTAGAAAAACTTTTGAAGAAGCCTTTGCCCAACAACGGGACACATAAAAGGCTTAATAATTGACTACTGAATGTCTATACAACACTCAAATCCCATACCGCTGCACTATCACACTGGTGTATAAATTATAAAATAATCAATTTGATTAAATAAATGTAGTTAAAATGTAACATTTTATTAGAAAATTGGCAATTTACTGCACCAAATGCCTGTTCTGACACCTTTGATACGAAAACACAGAATTAAAAAAGAATACATGTACATGTCTATCATTTAGGGTTATGGGTTTAGGGTCTTTTTAATGGTAACGCGATCCCCTCTCAGATACGCTCGTTGGCCACCTCCGTTCTAAATCAGTGCATGTATAGAAATAAACAAAATTTCCACCCCCACGCCGGGGTTAAAATTAACGAACTCTATACAAGATATATCGTACGGTAATAGAATTACGCCGGTCAAACCGATTGTCGTTTTTATCTCATTTACTGAATTGCATTTGAAACAAAACAATGCAACACTTCGGCGGGAAAACCGCACGATAAAAAAGTGCTTTTATTTTTTTGGCTTTTTACGTTTTTATTCTTTTGTCCTGGATCGAGCCGCTTTTTTGATACATTAAGTGAGGTCGTTTCCGATATTTGTGAATGAAATAACGAAATTCGATATAACTATAATCATAATTGGATGATCTCATTGGTTTTTACATTGTACTTTTCTCGTTCAAGTTTGTAGTTCACAAAGTTATTTATCTACTACAAAAGAAGGAAATTATTTAATGTACGTTTATCGAAAAATCTGGTTTCCTGATGATAAATGATATCGAGAAGTAATAATGCGCAACATTTCCATCTCTTTATTTACAAAAATTAGCGTTACTTGTAAGAAATAACCCAAATCTTTTCCCACTGATGTCTTAAATATTCGTACGAAATCGACGTAATCGCACACAAATATCTACAAATACCGCGAGTATTTGTAGATATTCGTGTGCAGCAAAACAGCATTTACGTCAAAAAGTGTAATGTGTATGAGTGCTAAAATTTATAATAAATAGCCAAAAAGAAATATCAGAGACCTTCATAACTCTAAGCTTAAAAGAAAAATTATAACAATACTACAAGGAAAATGATACTATAATGCATTATCTAAAATAAATTATGATGTTAGGTGCAGAAGAAATAAATAAATGTAAACATACTTCGATTAATATTAATGAGAATGTAAATTTGATTATAAAATAATTTTCACACAGAAGGAATAACATGCAGTGTATGTCGTAGTCGCATTGTATAAATCGTAATTTAATGCGTAGTTGCATTGTATAAATCGCCGTATAACATTACGACTAGCCATTTTCAAAGACGGATTGTCATTGCAAGACATTCTTCAATATCGCGGCTGACGTTTAGCCTCATCGAATTTCTTGATCAAATGAAGTAAGACCAAATATTTTGTGTGCAAATAAAAAAAAGACCTAACCACGACGGCTAGGGCTAAAACTTTGATCTGGACATAGTGTTTTTATTACTCTGTATTCGAAAATTGACGCCATTGTTGTTGTCATGTCAAGAAACGCCACCAGTCTGACTAACTTCTTACTTGTATCAATATAAAAAATTAGAATATTCAATGGGGCTAAACGTCAGCCGCCATATTGAAGAACGTCTCGCAATGGCAAACCGGCTAATCGTCAACAAAATAAAACGGCCCTGTTTTTGAAAATGACTAGCCGTAATGGAATATGGCGATTTAGTCAATAAGACTGCGACATATAAATCTGTAACAATTTGCATGCCACTGTATCGACACATGTTAAAGCAAATAAAATTCTTTGTCTTTGTCTTTGCAACATCAACTATGTTTTAAAGGGACATAAGTCCGATGTTATTCCTATGAGTAGTAGTAATATGCGTGAGTGTTTTATGAGATGGATAAGATTTTAACACTGTGTATCTTTCAACAAAAAATTTAAATTCTCGAATAGGGGTACAAGGGTATAATGATAAACCAGCGAATTATTGCAAATTGTTGGAATGCAAGTAAAAAAGGGGCGCCTAAAAGTAGCACAAAAACAAGTATTTTTTTAAATTAAAAACCCTTAAGGGTGATTTTTATTAGGGTTTTGTTTTCGTTCAATGTACGTTTATAAAACATTTGAACAAAAGTTTCAAACCTGATAGACTTCAATTATTCATTTTATGCCCGTAGATAAAAGTTTGAGATTACCGGTTATATTTTCTGCACTACAAAAGTGCGACCTAAAACTGTCAATGCCTGCCGCTTAATTCAGACAATCCAATTTTAGATTTCGAAAATACATGACAGAGGAATGGACTCAGGTGTCTCGGTGCTGGCAGAAATTTAATAAACCGCATGCGAACATCGCACAACTCTTAAAGAAATGCATTTTGTATATTAACTATGCCGACACCATTGCATAGTTAAATTTAAAACGTGTCCTATTTTATGTATAATTTGTGTTTTAATTTTCAAGTTTATTCGAAGGGTTGTATTGTAGAATATATATAACTCTCTTCTATTCGAACTATGTAAGGAGTTTTGTTCAGTAGAATGTAAGTATATTGAAGTGAGTTATGCTATGCTTAAGATTTTTCCAGATATTTTTACTATTAGAAGCTATATTACCTGTGATGAACACAGGCCATATAACAATTTATAAACCGTCAGAAACTAGTATGACAACTTCGATAATGAAACCAAAGGTGTGATAAAAATATCCAAATAAATATTTATATAGCTGCAGGAATTATTAACATCTGTCTTAACGGAATTTGTTATCATGGTAACGTATATTTTTTACGGAGTCAAGTAAAATTTGTAAAGTTTATCATATATTGTCTGCGATAAAAAAAATTAAAAAGGCTCCGTAAATGTCAACTTTCAGAAGGACAATATATCATGAGGTGAAAAGTAATGAAAGGGCGTTTTAAGATCGTAAGTAGCAATGCATGGTCCGGCTACACGCAAATTCAATATTCAATTCAAATGCGGTAATTTGAAAATTATATCAGGAATATATTTTGAAATTAATATTCTTTTTTTGGTACCTGGTCGTGTTCAAATGAGTACTTATTATTATTTTTACACTTAATATATAGACAAAACATAGCCCGTTTAAATTCGATTTTCGAATTGCGCTAATTTGAAAATGGCATCGGGAATGTATTTTGAAATAGAAATTTAGATATTTTGGGTCGCGATGGCGGCTAGTTGCGGCTCGGATCGTCATTAACTGTTCGCTGTGATGCGTGACTGTTTATGGTCCGTGACACGTTCACCCCTTCACCCTAAACGCGGCCACGTGCGTGGATTACACGACTCTATAGATGTGTTGGTAAATTAGTGTCTATGAGAATTAGGATTTTTAGAAGTATTAAATGAGCAGAAGGTATAACGGATATGGGAGTTTTTGGAATATGGCTACTGGTCGTATGTAAATGAAGGTGTGCGTGCACTTTGGCGTTACCAAGATAAAAATCTTTTTAAGAATGTTATCCTTCTTATCTCGTTGTGCGACTCCAACTCACATTTGGCCGAATTTTGCAGTTATACTTCTTTTGGTGCGTTGCGCTAAAATGATGAAATAAAATCACCCTGAAATTGAATCTTTCAATGAACTCAATCGTTATAACAAGCGTAGCGTTCTACGCTTGTAGAAAAAACGACAGTAAGAATTGAAAAAAGGTATTTTATTAAATGCAAATTATTCCTAACAATAGAAAAAATGTATTTTAAGAAATACATTTTTTTCTATGGTTACTGTCGCTTTTTATAGCGATCGACTTCATTGAAAGTTTTGTTATAACGCATTAGTAACTCAGAAATGCTAAAATTTCGACTATAGCTAATTTCAATTTCAGGGTGATGGTTTTATCTCATCATTTTAGCGCAACGCGCCAAAAGAAGTATAACTGCAAAATTCAGCCAAATGTGAGTTGGAGTCGCACACCGAGGGTTCCTTTGGTACTAACACAGCTATTATTTTAGAATCATGCTCGATGTTAAGTAGAAAGCATCTTTCGAAGCTAACACAATCACTTTTTTAAACATGTTTGTGTGTGTACACATGTTCACGTCGGTTCTCTAATAGAGTTAGAATAGGCAGAGAGAACGAACATAACATAGCTTTAAACAACTGGAGCCTAAATAATGATAGATAGATATATCCAAACTCTATTTGATAGATATATCCAAACTCTATTTGATAGATATATCCAAACTCTATTTGATAGATATATCCAAACTCTATTTGTAATTACAGTTACTACAGTTGCTCATATGAGCATCGATAGTTTTTGTAGATACATTCGATTAGACTATTTGATCTCCCCAACAGTATGCCACCGGAATTACACAATTCCTACAAAACGCTGCATAATATCTATCACTTCTGTTATTGCGGTGTCCTGGGAAAACATGAAGTCGGAACCCCCTGATGACCTACGGACTCGCTAGGACATCCGCACAAACTAACACAGACGTGTTTTCCTCCATTCTTACTACTTTACAACGGGCCACTGGAAAATCACAGACTGGGCGGTGGTATCATGTGGCCATCCCGATGCTATACTGTAGGCTGCAATGCACTTCATCTCGCTTATTAAATACATTTTTGATAGTTAAATATGCAAACTTATTATGAGTCATCAAGATAATACTAAGAAACATCCGCTGTTATAATTATTTAATGTTTCTTAGACAATCTACTCGTGAAGACTGTCGTATCTCGCTCCGATGTGTCCGACGTTATCTGCACTCAAGACCCAGCACGAGGGAGCATTCTGACATACATTGTTGCAGCTCGTTCACTTTGTATATGCCATTTTACGGTCACTACCAATCATTTCCTTCTGAATATTTTAGTGTAATGCCAAACTAGTATTATGTTTTATGGGTGCCTTAGTTTGTCGTACCGATCGAAGTGGGGTAGATGTTTCTTACATAATTGACTGCTATATTGACGCGCTTTGGGTGGTATGTTAGAGTTCCTTAGCCCATGGGAGGACTCTTCGTAGAGGTCCTTTATCTCGTCTGGTGGGTAATCACTTTCCATTGAGTGTTCAAAAATGAATAATTAGTAACTATTGTCTGTATATTTAGGGCATTTTCTGAAAAAAAAAAATGTAAGTTAGTGCATTTCATTGTCATTTTTCGAATTACGAGAAAGTAAAGCTTATTTTCCATGACTTGAGTGCGACTCCAAACCGTTGTCCTCTACAAAAAAAAAAAAAAAAACGATTGTAATTGCTTCCAGGGATGGTGGAGGTATAGGTAATTTCTGAACACACGGCAGAGATAACCTTTCGTGACTTTTGACGCAGACAACACATTTACGCGCCTTCACCGGCGCTGGGTGGGGTCCAGTGGTGTGTTAGGCTCACGGCGCATTATGGTGCGTATACCCACGGATACGTTTTTATTCGGATTCTCGTCGAAAAAACTACTTACAGAAACTAGCAATCATTTTAAAAATAATAACGAATAAAACTAACATCAGCGGCATCGATTATAAGAGGTGCCATTGCAGCGAAGTTGGGCCGGCAAGATCACTCGATCGGCGAAAACTGACAAGTTCGGTGTCGCGTTTTGTGTTGTTTGTGAGTAGCTTGTTACCCATTGGGGTAGGAGAAAAAGAGAGCAACGTATCGGCATTATGATTATGCGGATGTTCATGGGCGTTAGCAATCGTAAAAAGGCTCCGATGTCTCATATATGCCCCTATAATATAAAAAACTTTCTTGCAAAGGTGATCTTTCCCAATCAGTCTTTTTTTATATCACATATAAAAAAGACTGGTGATGATGATAATGACAAGTATTAAGGTATAATTATGCGAGGATCAGGAGCGGCGAAGTTCACTGCTAAGAGCGTTGATGCTGCCATCCGTCATTACGCCAGTGGGGCTTTTACACCGGTTTTTATGACAACAATACATGTGTATAAAATTTGCATACCTTCATTCCACTCTTCGCGACCATTACCTTTCCATTTGGTAAATAATTTAGGAGCCCTCTAGGACGTCGGCCAGATATTAAAAGTGATGGGTCCCCGAGGTTTAATATTAGACTCCCCTCGTATTAAATTCTCTGTCACGCGAAATTCCCAAATGTATACGCGAGATATTTTTTGCACATGTTCATATTCGCACTTTTGTCTGATTCGATACAGAATGTCATACTTCGACTGTTAAATCGATTGAGATTTGGAATTCTGCATTCTAATACAATAAAAATTTTAACGGTAATTTAATTCAATGTGTTGAAATTTCAAATAAATTTGATCAAGTTAATGGAAAACAATCAGATTAAAAAACGATTGAAATCGTAGAAATAAAGTTTAGAGAGAAACTTTATTCCAACATGTTTCCTAAATGCAACGAGTATTTACTACTATAGCTATATAACATACCTAGTCTTACCATAAATATTGTAACAAAAAAAATAATTGCAAATAACATATTTTATTACTTTTACAGTATATTAATTTAATACACAAGTTTAAAGTAATTAAAAATTAGAAAAATCTTATTCGAAGTGGTCTCCATTGGCTGCAATACAGGCCCTTAAACTCTGAGGCCGGGTATCAATAGAAGCACGCACCCTTTCCATGGGGAAGTTTTTCAGCACCAATCGTGTGGTTTGTTTTAGGTCCTCCGTTTAGAGCAAGCTGTGCTCTCTGAAACTGACCATAAATCTAAATCCAGCGGATTAAGATCGGGACTTGACGATGAAAATAGTGTTATTAAAGGGCTTAACTACCTTCTCAATAATTATATCTTGATACACTTGTGCCGATGTTTAGATACCTTTTTCACAAAAATATGACTTGTCCACTCCTTCTTAGCTACACTCCATCAAACTATCAGTAATGTCGGATTTTAATAAGCTCACGTTGGACTCTGTCAACTAATTGGGAAACTTCCTTAGAGCTTTGAGCATAAATACGGCCATTTTGTCCCTTAAAATGTTGCCCAATTTGTCCCTTAAAATGTTGCCCCGTACACATCCGTACAGAAAACACATCGAACAATCGTGTATAAGTGACAGATTCGAAATCCAAATGTAACATTTTTTTATTTTTAATAGTAACAGTATTTATGGCCAAACTAAGTATAGTGTATAATATTATTTATCTAGACAATTGGTAAAAATAAAACTGTGTATCTATTAAATATCAAAAATCATCGCCTCTGTGGTGTAACGGTGCGGGTGTCACCTGTTAAGACCGTTAGCCGCGTGGGGCCCTGGGTTCGATCCCCAGGTTTAGGCACTGTTATTAAATGTTTCCCAGTTTACTCTGAGCACGCATTACATTGTCCGGGATTGGAATGTGTCCGAAGTGGCCATAGGCTTGCCACCTATGACATCATGGGCGTCAGTACCTTGGCTAATCGCGGGTGTTCTAGTATATCTACCGGACTTACGAGTTGTTGATGTACTAGCACACCTCTGCCTACCTCTACCGGGATAACAGGCGTGAAGGTAAAAAAAAAAATATGAAAGGAGGAATAAACATATCACTATTTACAACTATGTCTTAAACTATAGTGATCCGCCCATTAGTGAAACCACATGAAAAACATTCTGTAGATCTTGAGGAATTCGATCACATGGAGACATACAGCTTTCAGGGATTTTTCTTTAATAAGTACCTATAGAAATAAATATATAGTATAAGAAAATAAAAACATGAAATTACATATACTACTTTTTAATCATTTCCTTCTGAATATTTTTCTTTAATTATTAAAACTGCGACAGCAACTCCACGTCTTATTTATAATAAGTACAATAAGTAGTTAATTACAATGACTAATGTATTCCATAAATCCTATAACTGTATATTGCAGCTAAAGCATATAGATACACCGTAACATGAAATTATAAAATAAAAAAAATGTGCAACAAAAAATAACAAATTTTAGAAATAAATCGAGCAGGATCGTAAGTTAATCCCGCGAGATGAGAGTTTCTAAATAAATTGCAAAGGTTACATATATTACACAGATTGAATGGAGTCACATGGCATCATTTTAAATTCATATAACAACAAGCTGGCGCGGCGTTGAATAATCGAGCTCATTGTATATGCATCAAATTCTCAGAACAAAACTAATCTAGAGCTCAGGGGTAATAAAAATATCCAACCTCCAGCCGCCACGTTAAAAATAGATGATTAAGGTGTAATCTCGGCGACTGTTATTAAGAAATGCTGTATTATGAATACTTTTCATTTATTCAACAATCACAATACAGTTGCAGAGGTGATTCGAAAATAGAATACTAAACACTTTTTAATAAGTACCAACAATAGTCTTTTGATTTGCCAATGTTTGTTTTTTATAACCGCGGTTTTGATATTATCCTCTGATATTGACATTTTTCTTCTAAATATATTTTCCTGAAACCTACTGTTTATAAAATGCACCAATATTAACGATTTTGACGGAAAAAGGAGTTCTTTTCCTTGTGTTGAGCAGGCTAATAAACAGACATATTCCTCACATCTTTTTTTCTAATAGACGTGACCTGTTTACATAAAATTGAGTAATATATAAAATAGTTGCAACGGTTTTGAAAGAATATCCTCTTAATTGATTTTGTTCAATTAAAAAGCTCCCATTAAAATGTACATTTAAAATAAAAATTTCAATCAAAATTAACATTTAAATACACCAACATTGTACTAGTTGATGTCAAGTTATCGCGTTTACTTGAAATTTGCTCATACCACCTGTGTCCATGGTTGATGAAAAGCTTCCGAACGAATTGTCGTGCTAGTTAAATAGCGGTCCCGCGATAATATCATCAAAAGTAGTAGTAGTTTTATTGTAGTAAATATCGTACTAATACCATAAAGGCGTAACTTTGTAAGTATATCTGTACTAAATATCGTACTAATACCATAAAGGCGTAACTTTGTAAGTATATCTGTACTCTGTGTTCGCCGTGAACCCAGGCCTTTACGACTGTAACTGACCATGGTTACACTAAACCTCAAGACAGACTTGGATAAATACACTCATACACTCATACACTCAGTGTAAATAAAATATATCTTTGCGGCCAAAAACTAGTAAAGGTTGCGAACAAAAATATGTTAAATACAAAAGTAGTATCGTATTTAGGATCACTGGATTTCAGTTGAAAAGTCTGTAAAAAAGAGGATGGATGAACCGTCAAAGTTAGTGCGGAAATAGATACGGCTGGCCCCTTCTGAATAAAAAATGATCAGCCCACATAGACAAACCGAAATAATTCGGGAAATCGGGAAAATGAAAAAAATATACCTTCCCCAGGGCACGGATACCTACATTTTAGTTATATCTTCTATATTCTACTTTCAAAATAGATTTTTGTTTGTTTTTTTTTTTCAGGTTAAGTTTGTGGGGAAAATACATGCACAACTTTTATTTAAAATAAATCATCGTAAATAGTATTTTATTTTTATTAATAACTGCCTGCAATAAAATACACATAGCAACCCTTGATTTTATCAAATTGAAATCTCTTTGACAGTTCTAATCAAGTTTATCACTTATTTGAATCTCCGTTTCATTTCAAAGGGTCTCTTAAACACTTCAATTTACTTTATCTGTTATAATTAAACTAATATAATTTCGAGATCTCTGTTATCGTTTGAATATTATTATACAGGAAGGTTAAAATTTGATTTTTCCAAACTTTTACAGGTACGTACGTGTCATTTATTGCGTAAACAAATTATACAACAGGTATATAGTATAATGTTCAAATGATCTATACATTACATACTACTAGCGATCACCCCCGACTTCGCTAGTCATGAGTCAAACTATTCTCTAAATTAACTATTCAAAGGTGAAAGCCGATTCGAATCCATTCAGATATTTTGAGAAAATCGATCACACACAGACACGTGGCAACTTTGTTAAATATATAAGAGGATATTATTCGTACATAAAAACGATCGAATAGGACCCACAAGAATGTGTGTTCAAATTACTAAAGAATTCGTTCTTCGAACCTTTTTTCTTCATTCGGGACAATAAAACAAGCCTATATTTATTAATCATTCAAAATTAAATAACCTTCGGGCTTAGATTGAGTTGTATTTTAAAAATAAATTTAAGAGTAACCCCTAAGATGCATGGGTAAATACATGACGACATCCCCCGCCTCGGAATAGGTACACTGTTTGTTCTACGTATTATATAAAGCTCGCAATAAAATGTTCGAGTTTTCCATTCTGGGGTCATAAATAAAAGGTCTTGTAAAATTGCATTTTAAGCACTTCTGAACGTGCCTGTATCATATTTTTGGGGAAATATTGCTTTCGTGTAATGGGATATTAAAGTTTTTATATGATTTGTAATAGTTGGTAACCTGTAAGGAGCATTCGAAATTATTTCGTGAACTATAAATATTTTTTATAAATTACCCATTTTTATTCTGATTTATAATAGAAGTACTCGTAGTATATATATTTTTTAAATCGTTAGTCTATGCCGTGCCTCTCTTAGACAATTGTTATGTGGCTTATTCAGTTGCTTTTCTAAATAATCATTACAATTTCATTTCAAGCCTTTGCGATCGTCGCTAGTTTTAATTTGAATATTTTTTTAAACTATTTGTATCCAGTTATTGACTATCTTGTGAACAGGAGACATTTGGCTATCTATATGTATCTATATCCCGATTATTTCTAAGTGACTCATTGTCCTTTAGTGATAATTTTTATTTATAATCATATGTTGTCCTTATGTTATGTCCAAGTTTTTTTATAGCATAGGATAGATAGATAGAGATAGGACAAACGAGAAATCGGAACCTTTTCACGACTACCAACGCCGATGAACATCAACATAATTACTATGCCGATGTGTTGCTCTCCTATTCACCTCACCAATGGGTCACCGGCTACTCACAAACCACACGAAACGTGACACCGAAGATATCACTGTACGCACGTATCACATGAGCGAGAGGTACCTCCCCGGTCGTGCCGGTAAAGCATGGCACTACCTCTTACTCTACTCTACTTACTATATTATATACAATAATCATAATTGATTGAGGTCCATATCCGGTGCCCGCAGCGTCGGAGCGATAGCCGGGGTACACAAATTTAATTATGAGTTGACAAAATGAGTTACGCCCTTTTCTGTAGATTAACAAACAAAAAGTGATGCCGCGAGGGTCGCATCTGTAACGTAGTTAAAAGCAAATGATTCTATTCTTCGTGGACGTCGACGGTCCAAAATGCTACAATTTAATCACTACATTGTTCTTGTGCATACGAATCACGATTTAGTTTTGAGCTTTTATAGTTGCCCATTTGAATGGTGTCCAGGCTTGCTTTCGCTTCGCTGATTCCATCTTTACATACAATTGATATATCACTGAATGTTCTCATTCATGTGTCTATGTGTTTATTCGTAATCGCTTTACAAATAGCACATGTTTGTGTGTGTCTACAAATAGTGTAGAGAAAGTATCTAAAGAGTAAAAACTAAGAAATATGTTATGATCGATTCCATATAAAATATTAAAAATGATTTAATTGTTTTATTATTTAACGCATCAGCATTAACGTGTAAGTTTCAGTGAAATGAACATGTTTTTATTCAAATTCCAGGTCAAAAGCAAGCAAAGTTAGTAATTAAATTAGCTCCAATAGATATTGGAATAATAACTTGTTCAAAAAGAGCACAGGGAACAATCGATCTCGATTGTTCCCTGTGCTCTTTTTATGTCATATAATAATTCGAAAGCATATAGTATGGTCCTGAATTGTGCTTTATCAAAATAGATCTATGGTGTATGTGACTATGAATGTAAGAAACTAATATCGCTGTTAAAATTCATCCATTTGAATGAAGGGGCCAACGAGCAGTCCTAGCGCTTTTATGATTGTTAGACTACAGCAAATGTAATGCAGTTGTGTTGCCCTCCTTCCATTTCCTTTCCTTTTTGTTGACGCGGTGAAACGCATTTACGCGCCTTCATTGTCCAATGGCGTCGGCTTTGATGAGGTGCCCCGGAACAACAAATTATCAGGGTACCTCGACGGCAAGTCAGCCACCTAAGGGAGCGACTCCACCTCCACAGATAGGGTTGTCTTGCACTACTGGATAAGTAGTGTAAGCAGCTTTGGGACAGTGCAATGAGGTTTCCATCCTCGCCCCTTGCCCCATTCGCAAAAACGCCTCCTACTGTTACTCTTTTTTGTCCTCTCTTCTTATAATAGGGGTACAAAGGACGATCCTTCACTCGCTCTTTAGCCCTCTATTCTTATAAGAGGAGTGCAAAAAGCATCCCCTTCGGTTTAGTTAGCTTCGCCTGGGTTCACCCCACGCTACTGAGCCCCACCGTCACGACAAGGCTCGAACCATGATAGGGTTGCTCTTCTTGCCTCCAATACGCAACAGAAAAATCGCGAAACGTATGAAACGTGACAGGATACCTGTCACTTTAAGGCGGCATCATGTGCGCGATAGATGATGACCCGAGTGTAGCCAGAGGTAATTGATTTCTTTGGCATGCCCTACAGGCTGCAGTAGTCGTGGCTGGGCAGTCTTTCACCTATGAGGTGTCGTTAGATCCGTTTTGATAACGTGAGTGATACATTAAAATATAAGCAGGTGGGTTATTTGTTTTACAATTTAATTTTAGGTTAGTTACTATACCGTACTTTATAATTATTTTATTCGGTTACGATTCAAATGCCGAAAAGCAATACCAAAACCCAACGTTTAACGCAGCCTACTAAGCTTTCCTAAAAATTATCGATTAATCAATTTATTTGGGGTCTACGATGCAGAAACATTGTGAGCCCGAAAATTTGTATTAGATATTTTCATCGATAACCTATATTATCGATGTGTACATCCACGGAAATTTAGCTACGATGCAGTATTAAACTACCTCTTACTAAAGTTGATTTTGTTTCATCCTTATCATGACCCTCTGCTCTTGAGCATCGTCAGCTTCATCATCAACATCTGGACGATGTCCACTGCTGGACATAGGACTTCACTAGAGCGTCATACGTCACGGTCACGTGTCAACATGACTTGAACATGTAAAATCAGAAAGAAGTCACATCGCGCTTTTATGGTTGCTACTTTGAAGAATTGGGTTTGTCATAAAGATAATGTAATAGTTTTATTCAGTCATTTGTCCATTTGCGCTAAAAATTATGGGTCACTACTGCTGATGACGCAATTAATTAAGTATTCTTTCATTGCATATCTTCGCGATGAGTGGGCCAACGTGCCTCGACTCCGCACCCCTAACTGGAGAAATTCCACAACAATTAATAGAATAATTCCGAATACCCGTTAAGTCCGTAATAATTTACGCAAAAACGTCACTTCCGTTTAACAGGAATTTTTAACTGACCACAAAATTATGGAGCGGCGCGAGGGGAATACAAATTTCGGCCGCTTTGCTATCCAATTAATTTTAAAAATCACCATGGCCTGAATGCCGAAAGGGCTTTTTATTGTTATGTAAATTTGTGCAAACTTCGGGGCCAGACGTGGGCATGACTAATTGTTAATTCGGATAATGCGCTTACGAGAGCGGGATACCGCGACCCACGAAGATGTTGTAAAGGATTACACGACCCGATACTCGCGTCAAGCCCAGTCTCCACACTGAATTTATTTTAGCTAGTTCTTCGGCGATATGAACTTCTTCTGTCTAACTATCTTCGACTTTAAAGTCCAGTTTCAGAGGTTCCTTTTAAATTATCGGGTATATAAACTATTGGGTATTTTGAACGGCATATTTAGGAGTTATGTGCCGACTAGGTGGTAAATATGTATACACTATAACCGTAATCCGTGGAACCGGGCCTTTTAGGCTTTTAGGAAGGTAAATGTGAGAAGGAGAGTATTGAATAAGGGCTCAGGGCTGGCCAGCATCTGGAGTTCCAGTCTCAGTTAACTGCTCTTGCACTTCTTAATTCTGTTTTTGCAACACATGACTGAAAATTACATGAATATATACACTAAATTCGGGCAATCTATAGAATACCTGTAGTTGTTCTTTCACAACGAAAAAAGTCATAGTATTTTATTATATATTAACAAAATATTTGTTCGTACTCTTAGTTAGTAGGAGGTTATCCTCCTACTTACAATTTTAATTGACCGCTCCCAATAATTTTTCTCTAGAAATGGCGATTCTGGATCATGGGCCAATGTCATGTCGTATTTCTTTTTCTTTCCTGTTTCCATATTTTGCTTTGCTTATTCAATTATATGTTATTCAATGAATATCACGGAATGGAACGAAAATAAAATGAAAATGAAACGAAATAATTTATATTTTATTCAACGTCAACAATTAATTTTATCACCGGTTCAACCCTAGCCCGGTCTTGAGAAGAACCGGCGAAACGACCTCAGCGGGTCTCTTTAAGTGTTTTGCAATTTTTTACAGAAGCTTCACAGCTACCATGGTCACGGGTGCAGTGAATACCGCGATAAATAATAAGAAATGATAATAATATCTGTGAACCTATCACATCACGTCAGCCTAGCCCTGTGCTAATTACCGTAAGGACTTGTGTTATAGGTACTAGACAACAGAAATATATTTAATAATTTTTATATATTTATCAAATATATTTAAGATTTTTATTATAGAAATGCACATGATACATATATAAACATCCATGACCTCGGCGGGATTCGTACCTGCGACTACTGGCGTAACACGCGTACTAACCGCCACGTTACCAACTGTGCCAGCCGGTCCTTACACGAATATTATGGAGAGAAGACATTTGATTGTTTGTTTGTTTGCATTGAATATGCTCCGAAACTACTTGACCTATTTATAAAATTCTTTACCATTAGAATCCTACATTATCTGCGATGAACATATGCAATATAAAATTTTCCAACATGTTACATTCTAATGATTATGAAACTTCTATAACGTAATCAAAGGTGTGCAAACAACACCTATGTAAATCCTTTTATAGCTGCAGAAATTATTAATAACTAACTGTCCCCCCCCCCGACAGATGTTTTTCCGTCATAAATTTGTTTTCATTAAAATGATTTGTAATGTTTTCAATTACTATTTGTAATTGTTATACTTTTGTAAAACTATGATTTCTTGACATATTTCGCGAAACATCCGTATGAAGCCGGGACGCACTGGTAGTATATGTTTGATAGTAGTAATGTACGAGATCATTGTGTCTATTTAAGTTCAAAATAGTAAACTAGAAAAAAAAGTCCAAAAAGAAAATTAAAAATGTTGTATCAAAAGCAACATGCACACGTGTAGGAAACGCAATTTGAACACTTTTTATACTTTCGCACGCCGTACCCTCGTCGACGACATATTGGTCGGAAGTAATTTTCAATAAAGACCTTAGACCCTTCACGGCGAAATAATTGAGTGCTTTCACTCGAACTAGAGATATACTTGTTTCTTTATCTCTTACTAGTATTATAATTTTTATTCTTATTTCCTTCACAAGTTTTCGGATTTTTTTATAGGATAAGTGACTACCGCCCCACATTGCAAAACCCGATGTGTTGCAGACGCGTTGCCGGACTTTGAGATACTCGTAGGATGGAATGTGGTGAAAGGTGGTAACACATCGACATATGAAACACGGATCATTGGTAGTCACAAAATGGCTTTGATTTTTCCTTCGTCTCATCACATTGAATAATTAAAAAAAAAAAAAAATCGCCAAGATCGACACGGCTATGAAAGGTTCCATAGCATTAAACCCAAAAAATGGCATAACTCTTAAACTTCCCAATCGATTCTGTTAAACCAGTTTTCGTTTGAAGTTTTTATTGAATTCTTTTCATACCAATTGTTTTTACAATTTTTGCCCGCTAAAGTATATCGTAATTTTTACCACTTCCGAAACGAATATCTCATAAAGTAATAGCAAAATCAGAAGCCTTTCTTCTTATCATTTATGTATCCTCTATTTATATATCCCGCACGGCTATTCTCCCTCTAAACAGGATATATAGGACAGACGGTCACGACAAAACTAAAAGGGTTCCGTTTTTTGCCATTTGGCTACGAAACCCTAAAAACCCGCACCACCTCAACATCAGTCGCTTGACTCTTTGTTGATCGCAAACGATCAGTCAAACAGTAGCGCGCTTAGCACAAGAGCTATATTGTTCTTTATTGTATAAAAAACTATCATG
The DNA here is from genome assembly GCA_017140195.1 of Eumaeus atala. Classification (NCBI taxonomy): domain Eukaryota; kingdom Metazoa; phylum Arthropoda; class Insecta; order Lepidoptera; family Lycaenidae; genus Eumaeus; species Eumaeus atala. The sequence goes on along the minus strand of JAFELO010000012.1, from coordinate 208,016 downwards.
CATTTTTGACGTAGCACGAATTTAATACCCCAATGTGTTGGGAGATTTTTGTAGCACACCCTCGTGAAATTCCACAATCCACTAATCTAGTGGGCAGCCAGTGGGTTCGGTTGCCGGGCGGCGTAATTATTTAATGGAGACGAAGGCCGCAAGCCTCACCGTGAAATGAAACATTATACGCTCAGGCGACTGCGCGTCTGTGATTCGCCACACTGTCTTATGACACCCTCCTTTTTATGCTTTTCATATTTTAGATTGAAAATGAACGAATTTGGCGTGTGCTTTTTTGATATCTTACGAATTTGTAATGTAAAATAACCAGAAATTCATATCGATATCCTTCAAATTTGACGTGAATACAACCAGTGACAAAACTTGTGGCATCCGTTGCTCAAATTATATACAATTTCGACCGTGACAAATTTTCACATGCAAAAACGATACCATTTTATAACTCAACTGTACATTATTAATATTACAAGGAAGATTAATTAATTCTAACTCATAACAAAAGAAAATATATAATGTTTTTTTATAGTATAGGGGGACAAACGGCAAATCGGAGCCTTTCAACGGCTACCAACGCCCAGGAATATCACCACAATTATGCCGATACGTTGCCACCGGCTACTCACAGACCGCATGAAACACGATACCGTAGGTGTCACTGTACGGCGATATCAAGTGAGCGAGATGTACCTCTCCCCTCGGTCGTGCGGGCCCAATTCCGTTACAAAGTGTCATGCACCATGGGTAACATTACCAGCATTACAGCATTACACTACCTCTTACAAAAATGTGAAACCATAATTAAAGTAGATAAAATTAGTCTGATTTATTTTCAGCCGAAAAGAAGAGCTCAGCCTTACATACCGTAAGGTACTCTATAACAGTGTGTTTCTCCATAGCTGTGGGCTAGTAATTACTTAAATCTTATCGAAGTTTACCGAGACTAGCATGTCGATTACATGATTATATTTATACCAAATTATATGGGCTAGTTAAATTTTTCTTCCGCTTTAAAACATACAACCTAACACACGCTGAAATCTGCAAATGAGATATAATATAGTTAACACATCCAGCATTAACTGCAAGTTCACAAGTTCGGTATGCACTCGGTTGCGTCGTATCTCACACAAACTTGTATGAGGGATTTGACAAATCTGCTAAGTTCCCGCAACGTTTTATGATACCATCTGCAATCTAATCTTCGGACCGCATGCGAAACTACTGCCAACTTGTCTCAGCTAGTCCCCATTTACTATGTAGTGCTTCGTACATTACCGATTATTTTGTTGCGGTAATAATTTTGCCTTAGAGGTAGATTATGATACAATGTTGTCGGATTGCTGTAGGTGTTATTCTAGGTATGACAAGAACATATATAACGTCTGATATGACTAGAAGAAAGATTATGAAAAAACGTAGCCACCTTTTGGAAGGGTAAAATAAGTAGCTAAGTGTGAGAAGGAAAATTCATAACATCGAGCTTCAGAATCATGGGTATGCTACAGCCGTAAGTAGGAGTTCAACACACGATTTTTTTATACAACAGGGGCCTCAACAAAAGATTAAATTTCTGTCGATATTATTTTTTCATTCAAGTTAAGTAAGTTTTAAGCTAGTACGAAATTATCATAACGATACATATCAATGAAGTTTTTCAATACATTTGGACATTTAGATCCTTTTTTCGAACGAGTTATTAAGTACCCAATACTGCTCGAATATATTTTTACTCTGGACAGAATATCTGTAACATGAACAAAGTAATAATATTTTCGCGTTATAATGTCGATGTGCCAATTTTCAATATTAACCTTGAGCACGCAATGGAAATCAAGTAGTACTGGAACTAGGGTAATTTGCGTAAACACCAGTGTGGTATTACCAATTCATACGAAATAGTACATAACAATAGTAATCAGGGGTTTGTGAAGGAAAAATCACATTTCGTCGGCAGGCGAGGCGGTGCCAAGCACAGATTTCGTACTCAATGTATCGTGAAATTAGTTTAGTGGCACTATATAATTACGTTCCCTTTTTATGGACCCTCGTACGGGGGTGCACACCCTCTGCCCCTGTTATGACGAAAATGTCAACCCGATATGGGGCTTGATGAATTGACACTATTTTAAACATCTCACTCCTTGCGCTACCAATAGATGTAGTTGTTACTGATTCATTAGTCTGTGGTATGAATCTATTCTAACATTATAAAGTTGGTGAGTTTTTTTTGTCGAATGTGCCATTATTGAGGATATGCGGTTAGGTACTTAGATAAGTGTCTACCATGTAATAGAAATACTACCCAAGTAATATAGTAATGATAACAATCCATATAGTATTGTTATTACTATTCTTATTTTGTTTAACTGTAAGTACAGAGAATTGTAAAATCGAAGGTATTGAGGAACTTTTATAAGTACTACTATTAAGGAACTTCTGTTTCAATTTGATTTTTTTTTTATTTTTATTGCTATATTATATAACTTTATCAAGGAATATTATAACCTATTTGCCACGCCACGACCAACAGGTGCCGAGATACGTGACAGAAACCGCGGGACACAGCTAGTGAGATATATGTATAAAAAAATCTGCACATATTATAAAACAGTCTCCAAAAGCAGTCTGTTTGTGTGTGATCGATTTTCTCAAAATCTACACAACCGATTTTCATACGGTTTTCATCCATGTGTAGAGCGATTTCCGAGGTAGATGTCAGTGTTATAACACTGACATCTACCTCGGAATATATATCATGAATATCATTATATATCATAATTAGTTAAAATAATAACCCATCTGTTATTAACGGGCAATGCCGGGGCGGATCTCTAGTGATACTGTAATAGGAACACAGTACCTACATACAGTTTGGAGGTAGAAAAAAATGGTTATCACTCTACCTCGGAGAAATTTATCTCTAGCTACTTCTATCGCATTTTCGTCCCATCGGAATAGGAGAGCGAGGGAGTAGGGAGAGTTCTAAAAATTTACGACCACACATGTGTGACATACTGCGTTGTTTACCGTTTCATTTGAGATATTTTCGGTGGCAGAATTCGCATTAACTTAAAATAAGGTTTATATTATGTAAAGAAATAGATATTTTTTTGCATAAATACGAAACATTTCTAAGTACTTTCCAACAAATATTTACATTAGAAATATTCATGTTATAAAATAAATCCATGTGTAGATACTCTTAAAATTCATCCAACGGATTTTTATGCGGTTTTTTTATATATATAGAATAAGGGGCAAACGAGAAATCGCAGCCTTTTCACGACTACCGATGCCCATGAACATCCACATAGTTACTATGCCGATGCGTCACTTTACGGCGGCATTATGTGAGCGACAGGTACTTCCCCGCTCGTGCCAGCCCCATTCCGTTGCATAGGAGGATGTAGTGTCATGCACTATGCATGCCACTACTTTCTCTTTTGCAGCATGGCTCTACCTCTTCCTTGTTTTTCACCCATGGAATGTTAAAATGTATAATTTGTTAATTAAACAGACCGGCGCGCGTATATAATACGCTATTAACATCTTAATGTAATTTCTAAGTCCCTGGTAGATACACGCTAAAATAACCAGATGCTTCATTGTGATATAAACATAGATTAACAATCCCCATATCAATCGTGTGCTGTGAGATACATGAACCAATACCTAGTGATTATTGGTGCCGTAACTACAAACTCATATTGTTAATGGTAATGGGGTAAACGAGTGGTCGGTGTTTTCTGGTGACTGCCGATTCCCATAAGAGGTTATGTAGACGTGTTGTTATCTATCCGTCGGTTCCTTCAATGGGCCACCGGACCGGCTGTCGCTTCCTAAATGTTATATATAAAATTCTCGTGACTCCTCCGAGACTGCTTTACCGATTTATACCAAATTTTATGTACATATTCAGTTGGCATGAGAATCGGCTACTATTTTTGGTGACAAGGATTGTTCACCGTTCAGACGCAAGCACGCACGCACGCACGCAAGCCCGCACGTACATGCATGGTGCATGGCACTACATCCTTTTATGTAACGGAATTGGGCCGGGACGACCGGGGAACTGACAGCGGCGCTGTCGCCTTCACTTTGTGAGTAGCCGGTGTTCCATTTGGGGGTGAAAAGGAGGGCTACGCATTGGCATAATTATGATGTTCATGGGCGCCGGTAGTCGTTGAAATGCGCCGATTGCTCGTTCGTTCGCCTATAATATAAAAAAGTGAAGAAAATACATCGAATTACTTATTATAATAATTTAAAATGTAGACTGCATAGCTATCACAGAAGTAACACACTCTTCTCAAAGTGCCTCTCCTACTTTTAAGGCTAGCTATAACCTTTTTTTAATAAAATATTCTTTGCTTTTGTGTCAAAATTCCTTAGTGCATTGGAAAATTCTTACATTATCATTGTTTATATACATACGGGCTGAGGTTATCCTGGTGCGCTGTTCTCTACTTAATGGATCATTTCCGACGGCATAGCCACTAATTATGCAGCCGCTACCAGAGCGAGGAGTGTTTCCTGGTGGTACCACCGATTACAATGAGGCAATGGTACTGATTCTAATGTATCTGATATCGAATTATATTAAACCTTGATTTTTTACAAAGAAATATTAGCTCTCATAAACCACTCACATGTAATAAGCAAGAGGTAGTGAAATATCGGTTGTGCGACACTGCGCACATACACACACACACACACACACACACACACACACACACACACACTGCAAGTACTACGAGCAATAGCTCGTAGTAATTGCAGTGTGTGTGTGTGGCGCTCTATTGGCGTCTATGATCGGCGGTGGACGTTTTCTGGCTGCGGATTCTGATGGTAATTACTCACAAGAGCTAGATGACAATGAAAATACAACGAAACTTATTGACATATATGGATTACCAATTGGAGGGGAAGAGGAAAGGAGGGCAAAACATGGGCGTTGGTCAAGGGCCCCGATTTCTCGTTAATATTAAATCAGACGAGGTGAAAACAATAAGAAAATTCAGACAATGCAAGATACATTTTATAGATTTAATATATAAAATCTTATTCTACATTGAAATTTAACCTATACAGTATAGTAACATGTGAAATTTACAGTGCTATTTAAATAGTACAGACAATAGTAAGTATTTAGCTATAGTTATTGCGAAAGATCGTCCCAGGAGTAGGACAACCTTGTATTATTACTAAATTACTTAAGTACCGATTCTTAGGTAGTTACATAATTTAATAAACGACGAAGCTCAGATATTTATTACTAATATTTAATTTATTTCGATCCATTATATATATCATGATATGAGTTTGAAAATATAATATCGTTTGAAGTGTTAAAATGATTAGAAGCACCTAGAAGTAACTTGGGTTGCCGACGAAAAAAATAAAATATATTTGATGACAGAGAAAAACTTATTTTTGTTGTGTAATATATCTAAGTTTTCTCACTTAAATATTCCAGATTCCATTTATAATTCTTGTAAGCTGTGAATGATTAAATAAAACTTAAATTTACCAAAGTGATTGGCCTAAATTACCGTTTTTACATCGTGAGTGCATTTCGTATAAGGTGAGAATGGCAATGTGGAAACATATTTTCAATGTAACATGATTCACAATTAGTTGTGAGTGCAAGTGAAGTTACTCCATTTAAAGTCATGAAATAAAAGTTATAATGATAGAAAAGGAAAAGAATCTGAACTCGTATTCATATATCTTTCACTATTATTATGGCCGGTTTTGTTGATAATAATCAGGGGACTTTGACAAATGATATTCTACAACACCTTACGTTATTAGAATACATTTTTTTTTTCTTATTTGTATGGATGTTTCTCTCATTAGCTATTTTAAAATATCAATTGTCCTGTGGCCCTTGATTTTTCTAAACTAATAGTGAAAAGAATGAGTCAATTAGTTTTATTTGATCCAAATATTTCTATTGCTTATAAATCTATATAAAATATATTTCTTTTTTTTATAATAAGTTTATAAGAAAAAAAATATGAATGATTAAATTTTTTATAATTCAAAATGGTCTTGTACGTATTAGTGGTAGCATTTATTACTTTAATATTAAAGGTTCCATTTGCAAAAGTCCATGTGTGAATTTTACAAGCTCTTATAGTAAATCATGATATGAAGTTGAACTAAGTTACAGTAGGTACCAGTAGGGTTATACGTGAAAATTACATGGATACTTACAACACCTAAACGGACATTAGACCCAATTTTGTACAAAAATATGCGAAATATTCTCTAGAACACTGGCTACACTAATATATTTTCTTTTCCAAATCTATACATATATTAAAAATCACGTATGTATAGACAGACGGAAATTTTCAAGCATTTATATATTTGCAAGAAAGGAAAGTAAAATTGACCAGACAATCAGATTTGCAGATATATAATTTCCGTTAAATTATTTAATATATTATTTCACAATGGCGGTTATATAAATTATATATAACCGCCATTTCGTAATAATTTATGGAACGGGGAAAGGTCAAATTCTACACAGACTATAAAAAAATCTTAGACATTCGATGGGATGTATGTGACACTGCATACAAACTGTCTCATCGAATGAACTGATACCTGCAAGTGTTTTGTCAAAATTACATTTTTTATTTAATCATGAATTCCGCATATCTATCATACAGTATAAATGAGCAAGCACTTGTAATGTATAGTAAAAATTATTGCTGCCTTTGAATAATGATTACTTTATACACTTCAACAACCTCGTCTTCACAAAGAGTACAGACTATTTTTTTGTAAAATTACAGTAGTCCCCAATGTCATGGACATCTCCAAATGTATAATCTAAAAGTGATCCTAAATTGGATTGTTTTTTTTTTATAAACAATAAATGTTTGTAAAGTTGTATCCGTATGACATTAGATCCTTCTTTTCACATTTACAAAAACCCCTCGTACTGTGGTATTTTTGGGATGTTTTAAGCTGACAACATTAAGCCGGGCTTACACGTAGCTTAGACTATAATGAGGACATAAGACTTCTTGTAATCGAATCTTTTCTCTTAGTTTTATTTTTCTTTATCTCAGCGGATTTAAGTCTAACTACAGATACGATATTCTGTATTTGTGAGTGTGATTGTATTATTGATGCAGCTGATGGTTTAATATGTATTATTTGGTATACGTTAATACCCATATTACGTATAGATAACTAAAACAATTCGAAATGTATTCCGAAAATAACAGTAGAGTAGCTGACGAACCGAACAGGATTCTTTCACAAAATAATGCATTTTCACGGACTCACGTAATACGTACCTTTAAAATATTATTAGCTATATATTAATACAAAGTCCCCAAACCAGTCTGTGTGGTCGATTTTCTCAAAATCTACGGAACGGAATTTCACGCGGTTTTCACCAATTGATAGAACGAGAAAGGTTTTAGTGCTTCATTTGTTAATGTATCAATCCGGCATGTATTCACGGGTTATAATAATAGTCTTTCGTAAGTCCATTAAAGTGCACCATTTAAAAGTGTATGCTATTGAAATATTTTTTTATAACTTTGTTTCAATCCGTGGCGTGTTCTACAAATATAAAATGTGTATAATGTCGGTCCGTTGCTATTCTAAATTTGCTGTTCACTATATTTATTTGACAGTGGCAAAGAAGTTACTTTTGTCAATGTATGCAGAGAAATCGCAAACAGTATCCCAATTTTCTTTCAAAAATCAATTTCTTAACAGATCACTATTGAATGTATTCCATGTTTTTTTTCTAAACACTTACAAATTAAATTTTCTAAATGAATTTCACAATATATCACAGGCTTAAATTATATTTTTACTTTAAGGGACGTGCATTCTATACGTACACTTATATTAGTAGAAAACAGAAATTAGGTAACTATTTACACAAATAGGGGAAAAATAATGAGGCAAACCCTCCCACAACCCTCGGAGATTTGAAATTACGTCTGGCGTCGGTTGCTAGCATCGGCAATTCGTATTCTGTTCACTCATTAGTGCGTTAAAAGGTAACATATCTTGATCATTTTGTTACTAACAAACTTAATCACGGCGGATTAAAAAATATCATTTTCTAATTACAAGAGCAGGATATAAAATTTCGATCCATGTTTATTTTTATTGGCTTGAAGTGTAAAGCAAGAACTGGCAAATGGTTAACTCAAATAGTAAAAAAAAAATTCGTTCGAATTTCAAAAATGTATTAATGTCATTGTTGCAATCCTATTGTGGTATTGTCTGATCGCCGTACCTTCCCAAAATCAACGGCGGCAGAATGTACTGTGTTAAACGCTGATAGGTCTACACTAGCACATTACCGCGGGAAAATCACAACAACAAAAACTTAAAGCTAATCTCGCTTTCAGGTGAGATTAACATTGTAATGAGCTCTTTTATATTTTTTATGTCAATCAAAGCTGATATAGATTAATATAGATAGATGTTCAAGCTTTTATATGTTCTCTGAAGTATATTTTACGAATATAAACGCCAAATTGAAGATCTTCTTTAAAAATGTTTTAGTAAGTCCAAAGTGGGTAAATGCTTTATATATTTCTATTGTTAATTGTGGTAAATTACCTGTTGATATGTGACTACCGACGCCCATGTACACTTAATATAACACATATAATTTGTTACTAGGAATTGTATAATAAATAATACATAAGTACGTTGTATTATATACTCAGATACAACAGGGATAAATGCAGAGGAGTATTCATTACGTCCAAATTATTTCCCATCACCAACAATTTCTAATTCACATCCAAAAAAGCGTACATTCTTTTAGCCTAAGCGACTATCGGATTTGTTAAATGTCTTTTTAAATTTGGAATCACCTTCTCATGTTGCCGTTGCATCACTGTTCACTAAACCTTAAGGGCACTAGACACTATCTTGAGCTTATTGGAGGTATTTCAGTCCGCCGCATCCTCAGGAGATCACGAAGTATTTAAAGGCAGCCGAGACGTAGGGTATAGGTATGGCTCCGACGTAGTAGGTAACCGATTGAAACATGAGATAGGCGATGTTCAGAAGCTATCACACTATTTCGTTGGGATGAGTGTTCTGATTTGAGTCGTTCAACCTTGCGCATTGCTGAAATATAAAATGTTTTATTCAGATCATTACTTTACTATACATATAAATTTATAGTTATTATTTTATATGTATTATTATGGGCAATTATGAGCAGTCCACATTGCTCGTAGAACCGATAACCGCTGGCAAGGAAAGGTTCTCGTGTGGCGGTCCTTTGCCAGAATACAGAGTGTTGGACAGCCTTCTACCTGGTGGACTGTCGACTTGGTCAAGGTGGCGGGGAGTCGCTGGATGCTAATGGCTCGTGACTGATACCTATGTCGCCCTATGGGCCTGTGACCAGCAGTGGATGTACGGCTAATGAATATGATGAAGTACCGTATTGAGAAACGCCAAATAGCCAATTGAAAAAGGCTCTTATAAGGGATTGGAGCGTTAAAGGCTGATGAAGATGTTGGAGGATTTATTTAATTACATCGAGTTGATGTTTCTTGATTATGTTATATTTGACAAAAGTCTGTCAATCCATTTTCATTTTGACTTGTAAAGACATTTTGTACATGACATTTGTGTCGAGTTCTTAATTTGAAATGAAATCGATGAAATTTTTGGTCAACCTTGACGTTTCCATTTAACATTATTGATTATTCCATAGACGCGTCAATCGAAAGCACACGTTATTAAACATTTTTTTTTATTTCATGCGCGCTTAATCCTTTGATATAAGTTTTTTTTATAAATGAATGTTTCAATAAAATTAACTATTCTAAAGCGTCTAAAAGCGATTATATGAGCAATTTTTGAACACGTATTCATAAAATCCATTTGCTTCCTATGTGCTTTTAAAATATATGTAATATTAGGCAGTTTAGTTGAGTTGAGACCCGAGTGCGGGAACTGGTGTAGATATCTCCCTTTATTCAATAACATTGTTTACCCAATACTTGTTATTCTTGTTGCGTTATAAATTATGGAATTTTATTTACCTCCTGTTTTCGCTCCCAAGTCTTCATGGCTGTTTTGTACTTCTCAAACTCGTGACACCAATTCGAATAAATCTTCTGATATTCGTTAGTCTTTTCGGGTGGAGAACATCTAAAAATTCGCCTTGATTATAAAGTTATATTGCACGGGGCACGTGAAAGAAATGTTTTACCGTTTTTTTAAAGCAACTCTACATCTTTTTACATAATGTAAGTTTCGATTGATATTCCCTCAAACAATTATACAACAAAAAGAAGGAGGTGCCATGCATGACAGTGCATCCCATGCAACGGAATGGGCCGGCATGACCGGGGAGGTACCTCTCGTTACTTACCGCCGGAAAGTGACAACGTCAGTGTCGCGTTTCGTACGGTTCGTGAGTAGTCGGTGGCCCATTGGGGGGGAGGAGAAGGATGGCAACGCATCGGCATAGTAATTGTGTGGATGTTCACGGGCGTCGGTAGTATAATATATAAATTATGTTATATAGCTATCATTGATTATATATCTTCATACATCATTAATGAATAATACAGAATATTGAGCGATACAAATTTGTAAGGTTCATGATATGCGACTTGGTTCTCTCTGCCAGGTTGTTAAAATATATAGATTAAAACACATTTATATTGGTTGGATGCTAAAAATTATCTTACGCGTATATTGCTATTAGCATTGTATTCTTTTGAGACTTTCAAATGATCATATAACACTGAGATACAGGAAACACGATTTCTATATTGGACAGTCATTCTAGAGCATTCGTGATATGTACACATATTTTTAGCAAAGCCCTTCTTTGTAAAACAATGATACTTAAATATTATTGTCTACGTGTACAAAAGAATACCTGTGAATATCGACGGTGATATTGTAGGAGCACAGCAGGGAGCCCCCCAGCACACAGTCGTATCTGCCGGCGTCGGCCTCGACCACAGATATTATGAGGAGTCCATGTTCAGACGTCTCAATGTACTTCTCAGGTTTGCTGTAAAGAGGGTGATTTATTAGTGTTACGTCACAATTACGGGCTTGCGGCCCGGGATCCTTTAGGGAAGGTGCTTATTCCTATCTCAGGCCGGCAACGCGTCTACACAACCTCGAGTTCTGCGGATGCCAACGGTAAAACCCAACAACAACATAATAATAATAATAGTAATAATAATAATATCTCAGGACTTATCACACCACGTAAGCCCAGTCCTGTGCTAAGTATAGTAAGGACTTGTGTTACGTGTACTTGGCGACGGAAATATATTTAGTGTTTTTTATGTTTATGACTTTTTTTCATAGAAATACGCATTATACCCATACCCATGACCCAGGCGGGATTGGAACCCGCGACCTCTGGCGTAACACGCGGACTAACCGTCACGTTACCAACTGAGCCGGCCGGCCGTCATAACACACATTTGTGGTTATATAATGGATGAAAATACAAATCGTGTCCGTGTTATTTTCTGTAGGATAAAGGAGCAGGTGGTATGTAACTAAGGCCGGCCATAGACTCGCAGAACCCGAAGCTGTGCAGGCCTGGCCTGTGAGATAGAAATAGAAACCTGCTATAAACTATAGAGTATTACGTAGACAAACCGTAACTTATGATAAGTTCACTAATGTTAGATTATCACAAAATTGGGAAAAGACATGGGGGAACACTTTTCAAATACCTACTTGATTTGTCTCCACAAGAATTTTTGAAGCCGATGCTCGTCAAAGTAATATTGACACAATCTTTTTGTAAATAAAATTCTCATATCACAATGTTTTATCTTAGTCCACTGAAACGGCTTTACCGATTTTTATTAAATTTTAGAAGCATATTCAGTAGGTTTGAAAAACTGCGACTACCTATTTTTCATATCCTTAGTGGTAAAGGTTATTTTCACCCTTAACATTACATTTACAATTTTTGGACAAAACTGTTTTATTTTTAATTTTTTAATAGCCACGTTTGTAATTTAAAGTTAGTTATTTTTTGTCTATAGTAGAAATTGCACACAAATAATTTATATGGCTAACACTGGTCTGACGGGTGAGTTAGTAAAACTGTAAATGACTGCCAAGGATAACCTTTCTAATTTACGGAAGATGACAAAGACACCATAAGAGCGTAAAATACGATCACCTGTCTGTGGAGACACCATTTCGAAGGCACATCACTAATTGAAGTAGTAATGCTATTAACTTCCACCTCAAAAAATGTTTAGTTATACACAGAAAATAATTGTACTGTCAACAGATACGAATTTCCATTAAAGTGTTAAGTATAAGCTTAAATTGGTGAAAAAACCAATTACATTTTCAAGTTTTCGGTGAGCGACGTGAAATACATATCTTTTACACAACGGAAATATCGATTCTCGATATTTGTAAAGTTGATTTAAACTGACTCGACTTGGTTTACGAGGGTTTGACACGTAGCGATTGTGAGAGCGATAATTAATCCTTATGTTTAATCATGAGCGGATCTCTTTTTCTTAGAGAAATATATTAATAAGATAGAGGTGTATAAAGTTTATTCGAATGCTACATACTCATAAGTAATGTCACCAGTCATCTACTTGATAAACTAAGCGAAAAGTTGAGACTTTAATATTATTATTATTTATAGTTAGAGATGTTATAGTGTAGTAACCGAATCGGCCCGGGGAGGTATCTCTAGCTCACGTGATACCGTCTTAAAAGGTTATGCTATAGCGTTTCGTTTGGTTTATGAGTAGCCAGTGGCCTATTAGGGTCAATGGGTTGAAGGATGGCAATGTAATTACGTAACCAATAACCGTGCGGATATCAATGACCATCGGTATTCAACAAATCGCTCCCATTACTCGTTTGTCTACTTACTCATATTAAAAAACCAAAACCGTGATATGATATATTTTCCAATTTACATCATGGTATGTTGTTATGTAGTTATATTATTTAATACATTTATTTTAGTATATTAACAATTTAATCATATTTTTGTCTATAAGCTAAAAGGATTCGCGGTAAACGTTCATGTGCTACAATTTGTATGCTTCTGTTCCGATTATCGATATTAAATCGATTGTGTAAAACAAATATAGTTTCGAATACGTTTCACATCGATCATCCCTATTCCGAATTTCCCCTTGTATTTTAATTACCGCAGTAGCACGATAGCGGTATATTTGGAAACATTTTAATTAATGTGTGTTCCGTTCTAATGTTAACCAAATGATTGTTCTTTGATCTCTTACATTTTATCGTTCCCGTTGTTGTTAAAGGAGTAATAAAACAATTTAATATATTGTTTTGATAAACAAATATATCAGATATATGTTTTATCTAAACAATATATTGTCTTTACAATTTGCATACTTTCATGGTATGAAATAAAACTTTTACGTGTATCCAAATTTATGTTATCAATAATGATTTATCTTATTATTATTCTACTTTAATGCTAAAATCAAATTTTTGTATGTCTGTAATTCTAAGAACAGTTAGTGTAATTGAAAGTTTGGAGTCATTGAGTAAGTCCTTGGTTTGCTTAGATTTACATTTTTTATTTTATTTCAAAGTGATGCAGGTGCCAATCTAATTTCAAGATCTTTTTAATATTGTCAACTGGTAAATCTTAATCAATTTGTGTAGATATGCACAACCATGCACAATAAAACAGGCTGTATTTTAGGTAATATAGAATAAACAATATAACAGTAATAATATAATGAACATAATATTACTATTATATTATCGTTTTTATTTCAATTATTTATAATTAACTTGAGCTCTAAGATATTTAAACGCTTAACTTACTTAAACGTAATAGGATGCTTCCCTTTCTCCTTAGTGTAATGGAACCAGGACACGGCTCTCGGTTGTAGCACCTCGGGCATCTTAACGAAGCTCCCCAGATGCAGACTCTGTCCCCACGTCGCAGACACACTCTTCCTCGCTATAGACGAGTCGCATATATTCGCAGTTTCGTTGGCCACGTCCTGTACTAACCTGTAAAGTAGTTTTATATTAGATATGCAAACTTTTCTAGTGATTTTTTGGAAAGTACTTTTTATTTGGTTTGATCTATGGAACCATCAGAAAGGTTTTAATATTCAATGTCTATTTTTTTTTGGAGATAAACCGCAAACGCGCAGGTAGATAATGATTACCGCCGCCTATAGAAATCCGCAAGGCTAGGGGTCTTGCAGAGGCATTGTCGGCCTCTAAAGGACAGGTATGCTCTTTCCTTGAATGTAAGCGTAGTGTAAACTATACTATCTAATATGTTAGAACTTCGCAGATTAATACATAAAGCAAATATATGCGTCAAATACCATATCGGACGTTGGTGGCCGTGCAGATGTAATGGTATTTTATATGAAGTACATTCAGTACTTTGGAATGCACTTCAAATCTACGGCCTAGAATAAGCTTTAACGGTGTCAGATCTATAGTGAACACTGAAGTTGTATGGAGGAATAAATACTCCTGTCAGCCCTTCCTCTCTTCTCATGTTGTTGAGAGATTGGAACTCAATATCAAGACGTAACACGAGTCGATGTTGTATTGGTTTAATGAAAGCCCAATTATAGTTACGTACTTAATTTAAAGTATTATGGGTTTTAACACGTTAAATAGTTGCTTAATAAAAGGCTATTAACGACTAAATAACTTTGCTCGGTGTTTCGGTCGGCTTATACTAGCCATGTTCACGAGCAAACTGACCACGGCTGGTTCAAATCCAACTGATTGAAATCCAAATAAAATTTATATACTCTTATAGCTATTAACTTGCTTTTACAGATAATACTTTTTATTATTATTATTATTAATAATAATAATATCTATGGACTAATCACACCACGTTAGCCTGGCCCTGTGCTAAGTACCGTGAGGACTTGTGTTACAGGTACTAGACAAAGGAAATATAGTTAACATTTATATAAATTTAAGAAATTTTATATATTTAATTTTTTTATTATAGAGATACATATTATAATACATATTAAACATGACATAGGCGAGATTCGAACCAGCCACCTCTGGCGTAATACGCGGACCAACCTCCACGCTACCAACTGAGCCAACCGGCCGTCATATATAATATATAGCTGTCCTAAAACATCTGATGTCCCCTATATATCGATTACTGTAACGTATGGGATCCTGCTCTAGTATAAACTGTCAGACCGTTCGTGATCGGGGTTAAAATCCGTAGTATTTTATATATCGTGCCCGCGACTAATAATATAACAACTAAAAATATTTACTGTATATCTGAAATGACATCATGCAATTTTCTGATTAGCTAATAGCATGTATCATGTTTAACTTGACATGCAACAGACAGAAGTGGGCAATTTAGTAATAACATATAAAAATACAACTGTTTATTGCTTTTTATAATAAGTTTCAGCAGTAAAAAGCTGATTCGACCGGCGACTCAAATTAAATGCTCAGTACCTCCTCACATCGGATGTAGGCGTGAAGTCAAAGAAGAGGTATTTTTCTACGTTAATTTAACTGTCTTTTATTAGTTTATATAAGTTTTATACGAGCAAATTGAGAACGATATGTATTATAAGTTAGCGTGTGTATCTCTGTGTCTGTCTGTAGCGTTGTAGCTCTCAAACGACTACTCCGATGTAGCAGTGTTTATTGGCCACAAGTCTTGGTTACAGAGATGAGCATACCCAGGCATGTATTCCCTGCAGACGCCCGCCTCTCTGTCCCAGCCGCAGTACGGGTCTCTAGCGCACCGCACGCACGCGTCGTAGCGGCGTGCGCACAGCGCTAGCCGTAACTGTAGCACGCGTTCGTCCGACGCCGCGTACAGCGAGCCGTGGATGCGGGATAAAGACATCGCCTGGGGGCAAAGTATAATATGACATATAGATAAGGTCAAGTATAAATTCACGATGAACTAGCCCAAACAGTTGTCACTGAATGTTGACATTCAATGACGTAGCTAGGAGTAGGTAAAGTCAGTCTAGTGTGCACGATGCAAATGAAAAAAAATGCAAAATGGCTACCATTAATGCGACAAAATAAGGTGTCTTCTCATCCATGCACCGTGGTAGTATCGTATCCACTTTTAGTTTGTCTTTATACGCAACGTGTATATACTGCATTTCTTACTTTAAAATAAGACTGAATTACACTTTGATTTTGTAAAAAAAAAACACTTTCATTTTTTAACGTATTATCAAGTAAGTAGATATGACATTTACCTCTTTCTTTTCTTTATAAGCTAGGCCTATGCCTTGAGCATTGATATTGTACATTTAGCATAGTGAAGATGGAGCTCACACTTAATATTCTTGAGATAAAAGAGAGTCTGTGAATATTATAACTGACAGGTATACAATTATTTGGAATTTGCCTTTTAAGAAACGACTCAAAGTTGTATATAAAATAATACTAGTAAAATCGATTCAAAGTTCAATCAAGCGTAACGCTTTACCATGTATACGTCTCTTATGCAACTTTCACTTCAGAATCGTGTTCGTTCTTAAAGAGCGCAAACTCTAGTCACGTTCAGAAGAACGCTATGGTAAAAAACTTTAGCTGTCTTCAGATCAGCAGTCTCGTATTATTTCTGTCTTTCACAAAAAAGATTTCGTGTGTCATCATAAGTTTGTCCAACAGTAGCCTGTACTCTTTGAATATGAACTGTAGCAACACTAATACCAATTTCGTCACGTCCAAGTGTGGAAAGCGAATGGTAACTGCGCACATACCTGAATGGGTTCGCCAGGAGTTACGTCGAAAATGTCAAGTAAAGCTGACTGGCTGTCGTCGTTGTGAGTCCATTGGACGATTTTGTGTATTTTCCCTTCATCTGCGACAAACAGACACATTTTTTTATTATATATATTTGTATAGGTAGTATAATAGTGCAAAGAAACAAATGGAGTCTTACCGACGCCCATAGACATCCGCATTATTGTCATACAGATGCGTTGACCTTCACTCGCCTCATCCAATGGGCCACTGCCTACTCACAAACCGTACGAAACCGCGCTGTCAGTTTGCAGTGTATCATGTGCGCGATAAGTACCTCCCCGGTCGTGCCGGCCCAAATCCGCAATTCCGCTGCAATGACGCCACCTCTTACAAAGCAAGGCTTATATGACTATATTAGGATATCATAGGGTTGGATTAAGTATCCGTTGGATTAAGTTCCTTGTCGTGGCGGTGGCGCTCAGTAGCCTGGGGAGAATTCAGGCGACGTCAACTGCACCGTGGGGGATGCTCTTTTCACCCTCCGCATAGGAAGAGGAAATAGGAAGAGAGGGCTAAAGAGCAGGAGGAGTAGCCGCTATTTGTACCAATCTAATAAGAAGAGGGGACAAAAGAGCAAAAGAAGGTGGCGCTTTTGCGCACGGAACAAGTGTCGGGATGGGTACCTCACCCCATTGCACTGTCCCAAAGTTGATAATGCACAACCCCATCTATGGAGGTGGCGTGGGTCCCTTGGGGGTTGGCTAGCCATCGAGGTGCCCTGACAATTTGTTGTTCCGGGGCATCTCACCGAAAGCGGCACAAGTGGCACCCGCGGTGGTTCTTGTAGGTATTCGGCATTATAGTGCGCCGCGAGCCCCACACAACACTGAACCCCACCCAGGGCCAGTGAAGGTACGTAAATACGTTCCCACCCGCGTCAAAAAAATGGCTGGATTAAGTATATTATTTTCCGGATTATACAGCTTGCATTCATGGGAAATAATCGTCAATAAATATGCAAATAAATCGTAACATAGGTACGTTATATACTGATGGTGCATGACGGTTTCACTCCCAGTAATTATGGGACGATGGAGCTGGATGGAGCTAGACATAAATCGGTTATGGTCTTTCTTCAAAGTGTTCTAGCCATAGATGCATAAAAATTGAAAGGTATGTATGTATAAAAATCCCCAAAAATCTGATGAATTAACACTAAGTTTCACGGGAGTATATAAGGCATATTTAAATTCATTCTATTGGGTCTATATATTTTTAAAACGCGTCAAAAATATATCTTTTATAAAGAGAGGAGGAAGTGACATTAAATTTATTCCATTTTATACCATTTATTGGCCCATTGGGGGGGGG
>JAFELO010000012.1:167582-189872 GCA_017140195.1 Eumaeus atala | reverse complement strand
GGGGGGGTTTGAAATGGAGGGAAACTCATCGGTATGTAGTTATCCGGATGCTCATGAGCGTCGGTAATCGCAGAAGGTTGCTCGTTTGTCCCCCATACTTAAAAAAAAACCTTAATTTTAGAAGATTTTCGTTACTTAATTGGATCGTTTCGGTTCGAGTTAATTCCTGGGCCCAGGTTACATTCCTGTTAATTGTGAAGGTCGTACCATAAAATTACAATGGTTCGTTAATTTTAGGGATCAATTAGGAACGTCTATGAGAACGGGGTGCACAATTAACGTCTAACCCTGTCGAGTTTAACAAATACCCACTTTATTTTATAGTATAATTTTCATGAAGTTTCCGGAAGAAGTTGGCGCGCACAGACAGGTATACCCTCCACAGGCCACAAAATAACTGGTGGATTTAAATACTAACACACACAGACACACACACACACACACACACACACACACACACACACACACACACACACACACACACACACACACACACACACACACACANNNNCACGCACGCACGCACGCACGCACACACACACACCCACAAAAATATTTCCAATCACGAACCAGCTTACTATATTATAATTTTCTATTAGAAATTCTAACTTAACAATAATATACGACTAATGAGACATCAATAAAGAAAGATACCATTTTATAATAAAAATATAATTGATCAAATAGCGTCCTGCTTTGTCTAATAACCTTAATTGGTTCCAGTTAAATAGTCTTCGTCGGTAGTGAGCTAAACTACACCTACTTTAAGAGAGCCGCTAGCTTACCTGAGCTAATTACACAATAGCTAGTTTATCAAGCTTGCGATCGTCGGATAATTTACTTTTCCATTATTATGTCTTATTGAAGTGTCCATGCAACTTTACTACTTATGATACCTAAGTAATGATTCACATAGACGTTGATGTGGTCTTTTATTCCTTTGCTAAAATATTCGTTGGGTCAATTAAATTTTTATTATTATTATAGTTGCTTGCTACAGCGTTGTCAATACGTACACGCCTTTATACACAACATCCAAAAGTATCCCAAAACTCTCAATAAAGACATATAAAAATTCTCTAAAATCCATCAAATCACGAGAAAATTCATAAGAGGTGGTTTATTATAATAAGCTAATAGAATTTATTACAGATTGTGATATCTGTAATACAGGAATAAACTGCGCCTCCGAGGCTGTTTCTCTCTAATAATTATTCTTTATAAATTAATAAGCTGGTTTTCCTCAGATCTGGACTGGGGTGGAACCTGTGATCGATTCATTTGCATATTTTCGGAAAGAGATTTTCAAAATAATTCTACTTTGAATCATCACGCCCACCACATTCAAAGTTATCTATCAAGTCAAGGATGAAAATAATATCAATGCTTCACATATTCAATCGATTGCTGGATGCAAATAGTTATGGTGTTGTGGAATAAATACATTAAGTCGTTATCAACAAATAAACACGCAAATTACTCGCCCGGCCGCAACTGCGAATAGAGCTAGAGAGAATCCAAAAAAGATTTCTTTTTTGTTGACGCGGGGAAACGCATTTACGTGCGTTCACTAGCCCTGGGTGGGGTCAAGTGGTGTGTGGGGCTCGCAGCACATTATAATGCCGATTTTTAATTGCCGAAAAAACCACCGCGACTGCCATCAGTACTGCCTTTGGTGTGGTGCCCCGGAACATCAGGGCACCTCGACGGTTAGTCAGTCCCATACGGGGCCGAATCCACCTCCAAGGATGGGGTTATCCCGTACTACAGGACAAGCCCACCTACTTTGGGACAGTGCAACGGGTTGAGGTTCCCATCCTCGCCCCTTGCCCCGTACGAAATAGATAATAATAAAAAAAATGCCTTTTACTAGAAACAGTAAATGAAGTAACGCTATAACAATGCCCCTAAAAACTATCAGTATGTGCTAGATTTATTCAAAAGCAATTAAACTCACGGAAGATTTAAGTATAATTTTTCAGGTTTAATATTACGTATAAAAGGGATACGCCCAGGCTTCTCTCGTCCCTAGTACCATTATAAATCGCGTGACCAGTTGTTTTCGGCAGCTTGTTTTGGGTGATTGAGAGATTGAGAACCAGTTCTGAGATGACCTTCAATTGTTGCCAAAATAGTAAAGCGTTTCACTATTATTGCTTCCATTTCATGTGTCACGAGATGTATTTCCCTCAAACCAAATGACATAAAGCTTAATACAAGCAGTAAATTATTAAATAATACCTTAATAAAGAGCCACAGTAAACGTTATTATTAATTATCATAAACTATATTTCATTATGTTGATATGAAATTAAACTTGTACTAAAATTAACGTGCTCACGCAACTAATTTCACGTATATAAGAGTTTATTGGTTATAAACTTCATAATTACTTACTAGCGAATGCGTATTTTTCCTTAGGTGATAAATGGAAATTATGTTTTAGTCTGCGTAATATACATGCTTATATAGGCCATCCAGAGGTAAAATTTATAAATTACTAATTTATAAGTAGCTTTTCTTTTAAATTTAGCAATTCGATAGCCGTATATGCAGCATAAGATATTTTTGTTCGCATAGGAGGGCGTCCACTGATATAACTCCACGTGGTCAATGGTTATCCAGATCCATCCAGGGCCCGATGGACCACCGATGAGCATTGTCGTAGATTTTGGTCTCAAGGACACGTGCTGAATTGTGGTTATAGGACATATTTATCATTTTATGTTATTCAATCAGACCAAAGGAGATGTATATTTCTATTGCGTATCGGAGAATATGCAAATTTGTTTCGCAGAATCTAAATACGTCTAAAACAATTACTTTATTTCGCCAGCTCATTTTGATCCAGGGTCGGATTCAGTTAATTGTATCACATATAAAAACCCAAACGCATTAACTCGAATAAAATGCGTACCTTTTCAGTGACGTTCAAAACAATAGTCACATTGATATTCCTGACACGAATCTTAATAGTTGATTGGATTAAGGCATGTACAGAAATTACGTAACCATGTTACGTTCTAGTAAAGGAACGTGTTAGAGTCAAGCTCACGCCGATTCCGAATATTATTGTACGCTATAGTTGTGCCATAGATCTGTAATTGTGTTAAGCCGGTTCGTAATGAAGCATACTATGCAGATTGTGGGGCATGCGCGGGTGTGTACGGTGGCCGATCGATTGATAACCATTA
Source organism: Eumaeus atala (assembly GCA_017140195.1). NCBI lineage: Eukaryota > Metazoa > Arthropoda > Insecta > Lepidoptera > Lycaenidae > Eumaeus > Eumaeus atala. The sequence continues at coordinate 186,678 of JAFELO010000012.1, read as the reverse complement.
CGTTGTGACAAATTCATAGTGCAGCTGTCAGAAATGTTCCACAATCAAATTTGACATTGTTTCACTGTTTTCGGGCTGATTGACTTTTGTTTGTCCTTTTGCAGTGCAGGTCGGCTAGCAAAGTTAGCTAAAATCATTTACCGTAATTGCTACTTTCACCTTGGAGTCTTGGTCCTTTTTACATCCGAAGGCTTTATTAGTCCGAAATGAACGTAGAAAGTGTTCTGGTGCTCAGCGTGGGCCAAATCCATTTGTGAATTGATGAAATATAATGCTTTGAAAGGAATTGAAAAATAATACTGGATCTTACGAAGTGGGCATTGAAAAGAGAACTTGATAATACTACGCAGGTATGGTAGATACCCAATATAACTTAACCCGTATTATTGATGTTTTCCAATATAATCATAGATCTTGTATTGTACCATAGATCTGTACCTATATTATAGATCTGCATTTAAGTCATAGATTTGTATGTTTTGAATTGGAATTACCTTCCACTCTTCCTATTTTCTTTATTGCGGGTACTTTTAGCTGCTTTCCTCGGGCTCCCTGCGACTATTTGAATGGGTTCATAATGGATACCGCTGTCGGTCCTAGCGACATTGAGTAGCTGTGATGGGCCAAGCCCGAAAAAAATTCCATAGATCCATAATCACGAGATAAAATCGGTGGCAGTGCAGAGACGAAGAGCTAAAGACCGGGCAATGGCTTGCACTTGAGGAGGCCTTTGTTCGGCAGTGGACGACAACATGCTGGGGATGATGAAGACGAATATGAACCACAGATTCATAATCCATATAACCCCAGGTGAAACGTGATATAAGACTTTACTATCTTACGTGCCATAGCGCACATTCATAACGATAAAATCTGGGTATCGTCTACCGCAGTGGTACTCAACCTTTCAGTCCTGGGAAGGCGTTCGACTAAATTTTCATTCTGCCGTGGACCACTCAATTCGGTTGATCGATTTGGAGGTAAATTAAAAGTAATTAATGTGTCTATGGACACCTGTTACTTATTTGCTTTCGTCGCTCGCAGATTGCAAAAATGCTTCCAGGACCTGTAGTCCGCGTACCACTGGTAAAGAACCACTGGTCTAGCGAACTATATACCGGGTGTGATATATCCAGCAGATTCGATGAGCAACCGTTAAAATGTATTCGAGTCACACAGACCGTAAAAGGCATAAGGTACAAATAATGGGGGTGACGATTATTACACGAGACAGCCGTCCCCAAGACTCCATCGAACTGTACAGCTAAGAAACGCTGGCTTAAACAATATTACTGTAATATTTTTAAAGGATAGTAATTATTATTAGCTGGTCCGACAGATGTCCTATCACAATGGAGGAATTTACGTAGTTACGTGGCAGTCATGTCAAACACGATCCCCTACTCTGTAAAATGGAGATGTTTCAAACTCATCTTTAACGATTTCAGTTCCATTTTTAGAACATTTTCCGGAAAATATTTTATCGCTAAAATTTAAAAGTGTCTTTATGTTTAAAAGGCGAAACGTAAATTTCGTACAAAATAATTTTGCATTGAAAGTATCCAGCTATTTATTAAAACCGATTTCTAATAGTTATCTAGATCTTAGTAAAATCTGAGAGGCAGTAGACTGGTACTGCAACACCAGCCCAGGGCAACATTTCACACGTAATCTACCTCTTAGTCCTTAATGGAAAAATATATCAGGTAGATAATGATACTGCGACACACTGTAATAAAATATTTTACGTCATACTTCAGACTAATAGACGTACGTTTGTGGTAGTGTTTTGCGTAAAATTTAAATCATCCACTTAATACGTGAGTAGTTCTTATTCGTATGTAGCGCGAAGTGCGTCTCTAAGATATTAATGGATATAGTCACCTAATAAGGATCATAAACTATTCAATTCACAAATATATTAGCTGAAAGCATTCCGACACGAGTCCCATTAGCAGTGCCAAATGACGCACGCGTTTGATTGACGTGAACAAACGCGTAAACGAACCTTACATTCACTTGGTAAATGTCAAAATAATTAACAGGTATATATTTTTATATATAAGAAAGCTTGGATAAATTATATTCAGGTACTGTCCGAAGGTATCTTGGCAAACGGCGTGTGTATATATGAGGTGAGTAACGCATTTGGAAGACGCATGGCAGGTATTCATATTCATACATATTACTCATATTTCATTTTGAGTATTATAATTGCTAAAAAGTATATATAGTATATCTGTTATTGTGGAACTGAAAACTTCTTTAGATTCCGTCAGGACAGGGAAAATACTAAGAGTTTGCGTCAGCAACATGCAATACGTAGCACTAAAATGAAGCGACGCTAACTCTGGTCTGACACTGGCTGTTTTTTTTTATTTTCACTGTATTTAAATAGAGAAAGAAAGATGCATGTCGATGGTGGCCACGTACTTAATTGTAAATGGAACAACATATAGAATGTTTCTTAATACGAAGTAAGCTCTCAAATTTCTAGTTACTCAGAGCCCAAGAAACACGCATCTTCATTAAGGAGACAATAATACTCTTAAAACTTTCTGGATTATTTGAAAGCATATTTAGTTAATATCTGTAGGAATTGCTAACTTATGTTTTATATATCACAGAATTTGAAGGTAAAATATGTTCTCTTCAAAGTACACCTACGATTCCGAAACCGGAAATTTCTGGGACTACAGTCTGTAGATAAAAAAAACCCTGTGGTTTATTCGTCATGACATTCGCCACAAAGTCAACCGTCAGTGAATGTCACTTGCTTATACCACGCGAGTGTTTTGACACTCTTGTTGAAGGAACTGATGGTGCCACATGCTCAGAAGAACAGATGGACGATGGAACAGCCAGGTTCTCGAGTAAAGGCAGAGTTTCGGAAAACGACTACCACACTACGCGAGCGGACGAATATTACACTGAATAGATTTTAGTTAAAAATAGTGTTGTTGCGGCATTGCATCCGAAATACGCCGGCACGACCGGGTAAGTACCTCACGCTTACATAACACCGCCGTAAAATGACAGTCATGCTGTCGCGTTCCGTGTGTTTTGTGAGTAGCCGGTGTTCCATTGGAGGCGTAAAAAGGCTTCGAATGCTATTGCATAAAAATGGGGTGAAGGATGGCACAACGCATCTGCATAAGCTTTAACCGTGGTTGTGTTAATGCGAGTCGGTAGTCACCAATTTACATATGGCTCCATTTGCTCTTTTTCCCCTAGAAATTAAGCTATCCATCACGCTGTTTCGAAAACGATCATAATCGTACACAACATTATCGAAAGTTACGATAAAAGTATAAAATAAAACTTAACTTTAAGCTGTCGCATTAAGCAAGGGTTACCAACTATATAACTTGTTTCAGTTACAATTATTACATCGTAAGATTCGTATCAGAAATGCAATAAATGATAATGTAAACTAAATTCGGGTTAATTGTACCAGCATGAATGGGCCATAGAAAATAAATACACTCTACACCCACCCTAGGACTTCAAATTTAGTCGCATTATACCATAATATAGTTCTTATCGTAATCCGTGGTTGAATAAGGCTTAGTGTAGGTTGAAGTCGTTAGCATTTGCATGATCTTTTCAGTAGAACATATATTTTATCATTATATTGAAAAAAGGGTACCTATATTTTAGACATGCTGAGGATGCTTACGGCAGTAGAATTTTATACTAACGAACGACTTAACATTAATCTTCATAATAAAATAATACTACTTTAGCGGATTATGTTGCAATATTTTCCGGTATTTTATAATTCTGACGTTTAGCCTTTTTTTATAGCAGAACATTAAACCAAAGGATTTAGTTCTCAACCTAAAATAATAATAGGTAGTGTCCCGCTGAATTGTAGACAAATGATACTGACCTTGTAGGACCTGGAAGGTACCTTTTGCTTACAAGTTACTGTCTCACGAGTTATTACTGTCACGTTTCATGCCATTTGTGAGTAGCCAGTGACCCCTTGTGGAGGGTGACAGAGGGCAACACTTTCGATTAAGTGGATGTTAATAGGCATCGGTAGACGCCAAACATCTCCGTTCCGCTTATGTACGTATGCTATCAAGTTAATGGTTTTTATGTGTTCAACGGTTATTGTAATACTAACATGTAGATATATAAACAAGTTGGCTACAGCAAGCTGCTTCCATATCACGGAAGGCAGTATCTATAGGCAACTCGTGTGACGTGAGATGACACTACAGTGTTGACAATTCCCATCCTTTGCTCTCTATGTATATTGCATAATCGTTGTTATTTATTCATGGATCGTCATATTGCACATATTGTAGATATAATATTACATAGGTAGCGATTTTCTAAAATATCCCGTCAAATATGTACTGAAATGTTTTCGTCTGACGTTTAATAATAAATAATTTATATATTTTTGTGTCAATATAGCAGTGCCAGTATTTAATACCTAACATTATTACTGATGCCACATTCAGCCACTGTGCCGCTTCTATGTCTATTCCACGTTTCCTATTATACCATCTCTATACAAAAGCGAAATACCACTCAGTCGGAAATATTTAAATTGGGCAGTTCCTTTTATAGTGCAGTCTGGTATACAATTGGAATAAATATCAATAAAAATTATGTGTCATAAGTCTCATATTCCCGATGTTTGTTGCTGGTCATTAAGAGAGGTTTGCATTTATCGTCCACTATTGGCTGAATGATACGTTAGTGTATAAACCGCTTAGCTGCTCAGGTACCATAAAACTATATTTCTTTACACTCTTACTGTAGTCGTATAAATGAAATGGAATTATACTATTCTTTGAGCTCGTAAAAACAATATTGGAATAATAAGGAATACTTTTTTATTGTGACACACGACATTGTTATCAATTTCTTGCGATCTCACGTTTACAAGTGATACTTTCACTGGCAAATATGATATTCATATGGCATATTGATATGAGAAATAAATTAGTTTTCTTATTCATCCCACCATGAAAAGTTGATAGTAATAAATTTGGATATGGTGCAGTATAGGTTTTGATAAAGGACACGATAAAACATATATCTTAAATTTGAGATGCCAATTTATATGGGATTCTACAAGGTGTCATTTTGGGGTCATGAAGATATATTATAGTAAAGCCTATATTATATTAAATTTCACATGTCTCACATCAACTTGATTTTTAAGAATTCATCTGTAAGCTGTATAGTAGCAGCTGTGCCTAGCGGCGCCGCTTACCTTAAAAGTATTGGAATAAAAAGTAAAAATAGTGGAATAGTATAATATTAGGTACTACCTTACGACCCATTTTTACACTAACTTTTGTATATCATATACACAGAAAGTGTAATAAAAATTGATCCAGGAATTTCTAAGGAGTTTCGTTGCAAAATTACGACACGAGAATTTTATATAAAAATGACAACGTTCTGGAACTCAGTTTATTCTTACCAGACTTGACCCTTGCATTCGACCCACGCAATCCTTGATACTGTTAAAGATGTTGTCCTAATGTGAAAATATTGAAAAATATGTATCATATCGATCATATTTATGAATGAGAAATAAAAGGTTAATGGTATAATCAAAAATATCAAACATTTATGTACAACCTTGTTATGTTTCATAAAACGTGTGTTAATGTAATATTACCGACCGAATATCCCTTCACAAATACCGCCGATTTCGACGTTTTTCTGTAGTTAAAGAGTTTATGGAGGAACGTGTCCCAATACATTCTTTGCTTAGACAAGTCCTCCATAGGGAACCGCCCGCTTGATCACAGCCAATGTGGGTTTGTTTAATTATTTCATAGACCTTCACGTGACCAGAATTAATTATAGATAAAGATACAGAATGCTGTAATTGGAGCTTATTTATCTTGCTAAGTTTATTTTGTGTACATTTTATTTATGTTTTATTCTGTATAGGGAATATATACGGGGAGATATAAATCTCGGATTCACAATAAAATCCATGACGTAATGCTTTACTAGTGGAGACGGAGGATAATAATATCATAATTATTTTCTGCTCATCCCCAAAATATGAATGGGATAAATATTTAACACGGGTGAAACTGCAGATCGCAACAACTAGTTTATCCATGTATCTCCTGATTATGTCTGAGACACACTAAGCCAGATCCAACAGCGGGATATAAAAATATTCCTATTTCTAACTAGCATTGGCCATTTAGAATTATTCTTTCGAGTTTGTGACCATCTGGCTGATATGAGGACCTGCTGGCTCAGTCTGTAACGTGGCGGTTAGTCCGAGTGTTACGCCAGTGGTCGCGGGTTCGATCCCGCCTTGGTCCTGGATGTTAATTTATATATCATATGTATGTGTATAGTAAAAATCTTAAATATATAAGATTTCTTAAATACATAAAAATATTAAATGTATTTCCGTTGTCTGGTACCTGTAACACAAGTCCTTACGGTACTTACCACAGTACTAGGTGATAGGTCCTTAGATATTATTATTATATTCACCAGTTCAAATACGTAGGCTTATGCATTAATCAAACAGTCAATTCTAGAAGGTTCTATAGTCAATTTCTATTGACTGATTAAGCCAACAAAGCGAGTAATGTAATAAACTAGGTAATCCAATAAACATCGAGCAGACAGGTTCTGAGTGAAAACTTTTTCATCTGAGCAATATAAGTTTTATTTCTCCGAGTGATATAAATTCGCAAACACAAAGTATCTACGTTTTTATTGCTTTTCATAAAAAACCTCCCGGTTTAATCAATGACTTGGATCGCACAGGTTTTTATTGAAAATCGAATAGATCTGAGCAAGTGATTCACAAAATGAAAGAAGAAATACACCTTAAGGTACGAATATTTTCATATTTTTTGTTTCCTTCCAAACGAGCAGTTGGAATATATGTAATGCTAAGTGAACAAAGTCATTCTCGTGTAGCATTAGAGGATATAGTTACAATTTTTTCTTTCTAGATTCTGGTATTACAGTATATAAAAAAAATACATTTGTATGTTATTTAGATGTTACCGATAACCGTTGGGGAAGAAAGGTTCTCGAAAAGGCTCTCGAGGAGCGGCCCCGCACCGGAAGACGGAGTGTGGACCTACCCGATGAACTGACGACTTGGTTATGGTGGCAGGGAGCTGTTGGATGCAAGTGGCTCGTGACCGTGACCTGTGGCGCTCTGTGGGGGAGGCCTATGTCCAGCAGTGGACGTCGTCCGGCTCCTGCTGTTGCTGATGATGATGATGTATGTTATAATAGGTATATGAGAAGTCATAAGCCAGTGAGAAGGCTTATACTTAATATACCTCTACACACTGAACTAAGAACTCAATTTCTTTTTCAGTTTTTTTGGTTTTTATTCAACAATAAAGAGTCTATACCGATGACATAATGAACGTCGTCACTGGACTACGTTGCTTTAGATAACGTTGACTTTTTGGTAAGAGGTAGGGACATGCTGTATTGCAGCGGAATTGGCACGGAGAGGTACCTCTCGCTCACATGATACCACCGAAAATAGACATCCTCAATTTCGTGTTTCGTGCGGTTTGTGAGTAGTAGGGTTGGTTGGAGAAAAAGAGGGCAACGTGTAGGCAAAATACCTAATTGTGTTGATATTCACGGGCGCTGGTAGTCCTAAAAATGCACCAATTTCTCATTCAGGGGGGCACCCCTGTGCTATAAAAAAATTTTTTTTGAGTAATAACACCATTGGCCAACGTTTAGGATAACATTTCAATTTTTGACAGTCGTAAATGGAGAAATGCTTACGGAATTTTGACGAATTTTATCACAAATGACAATATGTACTTTATAGATGGCGTAAATCCAGGATGGCGGCTTTTAAACGTTCGCCTACGCCACTCGGCCGACTTTACGAGATTTGTCGTTAGAAGTTTTATGTGATCGCCCGCGACCTTTGACCGATTTCATACAATCCTTATTCCCATCAAAACGAATAAATTTACAAATGTTACGGGTTCTATACCTGAAACATAGTGTTTCAGTTTCACATTCTATTATATAAGTAGAGAATACTATTGTCTATATAGTATAGGGTCTTCTAAAGCACTCTCAAACCGCAACGAAACAGGATATTCAAAAATGTTAGTAGGAGGTAGTGTCTTTGTTCTCTGTTGCAGCGTAAGTACCTCCTGCTCGCTGTCGCGTCCGGTTTGTGTGTAGCCGGTAGCCTATTAGAGGGGAGAGAGAAAGAAGGATAAGGCATAACCATTATGCGGATGTTAATTGGCGTCTGTGGTTATCCAAAGGTCCATTTCTTAGTTTGTCTCACTATAATATAGAAAAAAACATAATATTCTGTCTTATTCCAGCATCGTGTAAATCCTGAATCTGAACCCATCGATTATAACCCTTTAGTAAGAATATAAATGAAATACCGTATGAAATAATATCAAAATATTCCAATCGGATAAATGGGATACAGGCATTATATATTTCACCAGAATATTATGTAAAAAACATTGAAATGTATTAACATTTGCGTATCATACAAGCGAAAATTATTCCTATCACGTTTTGGGTGTATTTTTAAAGGAAATCGGCCAACACCCTCCAAAAAGTTTCTGTACACTTTTTGATATTCAATATACTAAGCATGCCTTTGATGAGATGTTTTATGCAAAAAAGACGTTGAACGCTTAGGCGGGGCGCGAGAAACCGCTCAAAAGCATTAGTATTCCTGGGTCCACTCGTACGAACACTTTGGGGGGAATAAAAAATCAATGTTTATTCTCTGTGGATGCGATTTGAATGCTAATTATGGGCACGTCTAATTGCTTTGTGTTTTTGACGGTGCAATTTTGTGGTCCGCAAATGATTCGTTCATTTGGAGTAAATGTGTTTTTATATTTTTCAATATGTAGCAGGTAGCGCCATGCTGCACAGGAGAATGTAGGGCCATGCACAGTGCATGACACTACATCCTCCTATGCAACTGAACTGGGCCGGCACGACCGGGGAGGTACCTCTCGCACACATAATACCGCCGTAAAGTGACATGTTCAGTGTCGCGTTTCGTGCGGTTTGCTAGTAGTCGGTGGCCCATTGGAGAGGTGGGGTCAAAGAAGGGCAACACATCGGCATAGTAACTATTTGTATGTTCATGGGCGTCGGTAGTCGTAAAAAATCTCCAATTACTCATTTGCCCCATTATTCTATATTAAAATTGTTGCCATAAAGCAAATCAAAATAATTTATACTAAATGATTTTAAATACAGTCGAAACCCAAGCGGTGTTGGATAAGATTTAAAACCTTACAAAACATGACAGCATAGTCCAGCTCCATTGGCTGTATCTAAAACTATTGTAGGCGAAACATCTGCCCCTACAAAACTTCAGACGACACGTTTTTATAGTGTAGGGGACACACGAGCAATTTGATGATTATCAACACCCATACAAAATGGGCCACCCGCTACTCACAAACCACACGATACGCCATAGCATAGCTTACGGTGGTATCATGTGAGCGAGAGATACCTCCTTAATCGTGTCGGCCCAATTCGGATGCAATGCAGCACAGCACTGCCACTTACTAGTCGTTGACAAGAAAAACATAAACTTTTGGCTCGTTTCAATCATTTTAAGATGTTTAAATAAAAAAATTAGGTTTATAACGTCATACTATAAACAGCCGTATACGCTTCATGAAGTTGTCTCTACAGTATGGGCAACAAAATCGTTGCCCAAAGTTGGGTGCGAGAGGAAAACTCTTCATCAATGCTACGCTATGTAATATTACCGTGCCGACACAACCGCATATCATTCTTACGTTTCATGTTTATGAGGAAACTTAGAGTTCATACACTTAGGGAAATGGGTTTCGATACTTATGCGATATGGTAATATGCGGGAAATTATGTACCGCATATATTTTGAATACATTTTATTGATAAGGTTTACGATAGCGTAAATATACTAACTTAGGAGCGTCGTTGCGAATGTAAGGCGATTTTATAAAGTATTTATTTTGTGTTATGCTTATTCATTGAATGTTTATTAGTTGTGTATTGGTAGCCCAAGATAAGGCTTAGTTTGGGTACCGCTGGCAAATAGTGTTCCTTATGTACCTTCGCAATATTTTATTAAAAAAAAATTTTTACATTTTCACTGTCGAAGTTTATTACATACGAACAACAGTACATTAAATATGCAACTAAATTATCGGCACATGAAGATGCGTAACATAGCCATAATATATGAAGCTAGCGTGGAGACATAAAATTTGAATACGCATTGATTTATAAACATAATAGATACACGATTTCATACCGAACTGTCATTCTAAAGAGCCCTTTGTTATACACTAGTGATCCGCCTCAGCCCTTCACAGGCTAAGTGAATAAATTATACATAAAATCCCTCCTTGAAAACCAATATTTCCAATGGTGAAAACCGCGTGACATTCAGAAGATTTTGAGAAAATCGATCACATACAGACAGACAGCTTTTGGTCTATGATAAGTATATAAATAGAAATACACGAATAAAAAATGTGTATGTATGTAACCTTGCGTGCATGATTTTAAGTTGTTTTAAAAAGTCGATTCTATTTGAAATAAAAAAAAAAACAAGCAGAAAGTGCATATTTTATATATATTTTTCACAAGGTTAACCTTAGCGGAGGATTTTAAGTTGCTTTTATAAAAGTGCGTAATTTACACTATGCACATCATTTATATGTACGGTTTGAGACGCATACTGTGTGTCTTGATATTTTTATAAATCAATGATCAGACGTTGACAATAATTTAAAGCCGTTGTTCAATGTATTAAATTTTTTTTAACTTTTTTTTTGGAATATTTGGTAACATTTATATTATTTACACTATTTTAGTATTAAAACTAATTATCTATTGCTTTTATCATTGAGTAGGTATTTCTAATTCACTGGATATAGTTTGGTGACATAAATATACACGTATAAGTTTGCGAGAGCTCGTTCTTCCGAACTTAATAATAATAATATTAATCCGTGTACTTATCACACCACGTCAGCCCAGACCTGTGGTCAGTACCGTTAAGGACTTGTGTTACAGGTACTAGACAACGGACAATATATTTAAGATTTTTTATAAATTTAAGAAATTTTATATATTCAAGATTTTTATTATAGAAATACATATAATAGACATTTAAACATCTATGACCTAGGCGGAATACGAACCCACGACCTCTGGCGTAACACGCGGACTAACCGCCACGTTACCAACTGAATCAGCCGGTCGTCATACTTATATATACTTACTTATATACTTATATATAGTCACTTTACAAGCAATCCAGCTTTATTCTCTGTACATATTACTATTGTTTAATTACATCTATTAAAATCTAAATTATCAGAATCCAATTCTGAAAACTCACTACAAGGCTAATGTTCATTATTTAAAAGCATAATGATAAAAGGGCTCGGTAATCGAATCACATCCGCAACTAGTCTCTCTGTAGCTTTAGCAGTTAAGGGAATGCCTTTCCCCATTTAGTTCGGTTTATATAATTATGCATTCGAATCGCCGTCCTATGTCCGGCGGCCGCACGTTAAGCCGACTGTGAATTTTAAAGTGTTTTTAATAGCTCCGAGTCCGCACGATCAAAGCTACAGTACTATTTGATTACCCGAAGTTTTTGGGCCGCGACTCCCGCTCTTCTCCCTTACAAATTATAATTAAGTTTCCATTTTGTCTGTGCGCGTGTGATATGTTTGCATAAATACAATATTCGCTTGTTTACAAAGCGCCCTTGATACTAACAGGCGCGGCGGTGACGACATTTCAAGGAATTTAATTAACTTTGTTAACTTAAACACTCTTAACGTCTTTGATACCCTAGTTCCCTTTAGCGAACGGCACTGTGTATGACAGATCCTGTCAAACTTCTATCGGTTAAAGTTCGGTAACATTTAGGTAGTAAATGTAACAGGGATCCACATTGTGGGGTTGTATACAGTTTCATTAGTCTTTCACTGCCTCAGCGATACAATGATATGTGCTTTCCATTACGTTGTAACTCGAAATGGTCGGTGATTTAGGCGACAGGCACGAAAACTTTCATTGAATGAGTAAACCGTCCAACGCCTGGAGCCCAATGAAACTGGTTTTGTGCAAAATAATAGTTAATGAAAAGAGAAATTTAGCGCTGCAATTTGATGTTAAATTTGTGAAAAATAAATAAAAAACATATTAAAAACTTCATTAGAATTCATATCGCAAAAGTTTGCTGTGTACTGTTCGTATTTACACGTAAAGTTGATGGCATAAGTAGCATGTATGGAGCGGGGCTGGGAAACGTTAAACACGAGCTTTCGTGTCATGTTTGTACTTGCATTTTTAGACGTTTTAATAATTGTTTCCCGATGTAAACATATATTTGACCAACGAGTACTGAGGATATGTTGAGAAACTTTTATTAGCTAACCAATCATATAACTACATTAACGGTATGTTTCTAATACAAAATAATCAATAGAATAATATTGAACTACAGAAAGCCTCGAAAGGTGTTAAGCCCTACATATATATCTAAGATGGTAAAATCTTAAATTATAAGAATATTAAATATATTTCCATTGTCTAATACCTGTAACACAAGCCCTTACGGTACTTTCGACAGGAGTAGGCTAACGTGTACAATAAGTACACAGATATTATTATTATTACTTTTTGTAATATATTAAAGATGGCGTGTATAGACAGAGCAGGGGCTGCTACTACCCTTTCTTCTTTTTTATCCTGGCCTTATCCCGTTTCTATATCTGATGATATCGTGGTCGGCTGCCTAATGAAAGAAAGTTGACGAGTGCGCCAGAACAACACAGAGCGACTGCCATCTCCGTCTGATCTCTGCAACCCAGAAGGTGAACCAGGCCCAATAGGTTAGGTCGAACTTCTATTACACCAGGGTGTACTCGCGATATTTTCCTTCTCCGTAAGAATACTCTGAAAATTTCTTAAGCTCGAAAATCTCATTGTTACATAGCTGGGATCGAATCTGGACTATGGAAGTCCGAAGTGCTAACCACTAGACCAGTGAGGGATTGTCTCTACCCTGCCTAGTTATGTCAATTAGCCAGCCCAGATGATCTGAGAGTATTAAACTAGCCGAATATATTTCTTTACGATTACAAGAGAGAAAGTACACTAGAGTGTTTTGAGTTTATCTAAAACCTAATAATTCCTTACGCAGGCAACCTTAAAGGCAAAGGAAAACGATCCTTAAGTATTGGGAGAAATTTACTTTATGCAGATTGGTACAGTAATTATTGGGCTACGTGAAAGCAGAGAACGTCGAAGGTAACGCTCAAACAATTTAATATTCTACACACAAGCATTTCAAGCGCCAACTCAAACGTACCTCTTCCTAAAAGTTCCGTAAACGAACTCCCCCTTCGTTAGATACCTACGTGAGTTTAATCCGTAGTCTCACGGCACAGCGGTTCATTCGGCAACGATTTTCGTGGAAAATTGGTGAAAATTGCAACAACATTGGTGAAAATTATTACTCATGGGCGTTGTTTAGACCGTTCCGAATTTATATCGCGTTCCAAATGTGATGTAACGTCTGTGGTCTGGGAACCTCGAGCCTGTTCTGTACGCGTCAAATGACTGCGGTTTATACACTCGAGCGAACGATTGTACGACGATTTTCTGAACAATTCACTTTATACGTTAAGAAGTAGGCATAGGTTTACTATATAACTTTATAGAATCAGTCTTGAATAGAGAATCCAAACATAAAATCAGTATTATCTATTTTCAATATTAGTAATTAAAAGTTAAAATGTGTGCGTCACAGAACGTCACCAAGAGTGTCAAAATCAAATACAATATGCACTTTAACATTAGCGCGAGACCATCATATTCCTCACGTAAAGTCTGTTATGATTAGAGAATAAGTGAGAAAGATGTACAACTAAACGGGTAGTAACAAAAGCCAAAGAAAAATTCGGTACCAGGCGGATGGACAAAAAAACTTCGCACCTCTTAAAATTGTGCATAATAGCAGGAATTTGAAAGAAACAAATCGGCAAAAACAACGACAAGGTAACAGCATATTAGGCGAGTTCTTTGCGCCAGGGAAATAGCCTGCTAACGAAACGTTCAGGTATGAGGTTTTAAAAGCGTTGCAGGCTTTTAAGAGTTAACAAATTGGGAGTGGACAAAATGTGTCAAAGTGTAAATATCCCACGCTGTTTGACTACAAACAATGAATGTATAATCGGTTTTTCGTGTTTTCAACTAAATCCTCTGTTTCGTCGCTAAATGTGTATGGCGAAGGTAAAACGTGGAATACGGACTAAAATCCAAATGTCCAGCTGTCACGGACGAGACGAATTATGGCCTTTGTGCCACTTTCACTCGCAGATACTTTTTAATTTCCCCGTACGCGGCCATTTTTAATTTGTGCGGTTTTTTTTTGGGTGCATAAAAATGTGATAGCCCTTTCGTGATTGTTCCGCAAATTTTGTGACGCGCCGATTGTTCCGAACTGGGTCGTCTATTAAAATTTTAAATAGCCAAAATTTTTATATTTTGTTTTATAAAAAAAATGAAACTGGAACGATTACACTTTTTAACGAATCTACCATTTGTTTAGTAAAGTTATTTATATTCAAAGTAGGCGTGATGGAATGAAATTTTAAAAATGATTTAGAATATTCAAAATGAATTTAAGTTTTGACTATGTCAGACATTGGCATTGCATTCAAATATAATATAATCATCCAGCTTCATACATTTATTATAATTACATATAATGTGATAGTGCCATTTTATTGTCAAACTAAGTATTATTCAAACTATAATGAAATACACCTGCGTTAATCTTTACTAATATTCATAATCATCATCATCATTATAAGCCCTTACCGGTCCACCGCTGGACATTGGCCTCTTTCAAACAACGCCAAGAGGGCCGACTTCCTGCTACTCGCATCCATCCCAGCAAGCTACTTCACGGAGATCGTCTTCCCACCTGGTGAGCGGTGGACCAACGCTCCAGAACCTCACTGGCCCAATGCCCTCTCCCCGTGATGACCGACGGGGCCGAAACATGGCCTCTTAATTTAGGACTGGTCTGCAAGTTTGCGGTAGCCCAACAGGCTATTGAACGTGCTATGTTTGGTGTTTCTCTGTTTATAGTAATTTTTTTTCAACTCGGTCTAGTAGTTACAGAGCCGGAATAATCAATCAAATGATTCCTGTATTACTTTTTCAATCAAATGTTTCCTGAGTTACGAGTTTTGAATGTACTAGCACACCTCTGCCTACCTCTTCGGGGATAATAGATGTGAAAGTACTTTTTTCTTCCTCTTTATAATATTAGCAAGTATATATAGGCTCAATGAAATGGCAATAGGCTGGTCACACACTCAGAAGAACAGATGGCAGATGATCCGGTAAGGTTCTGGAGTGGAGGCCGCGTTTAGGAAAACGAAGTGTTAGACGACCGTTCACCAGGTGGGAAGACGATTTCCGTGCAGTAGCCGATCCGGAATGGATGCGAGTAGCAGGAGATCGGTCATCTTGGCGTTCATTGAGAGAGGCATATGTCCAGCAGTGGACGGATAAGGGCTGATAATAATGAATAATGACGATGATTAGAATCCTAAATTGTCGCTGGTAAACATAGTGTAATATTTTCTATGACGTAGATCATATGAGAACTCCGAAATTGTAACCAAAAGTGTGGAAAAATGTACAAGTACGGTAGAAATTAATGATAATTAACTGTCCCGACAGACGTTATTTTGTTGTCAATTGAATTATTTGTTGTAAATGATAACGTGTAATATTTACGAGGATGACATTAAAATGTAAGCGTAAATTTTTGCTTTTTTTTTGTAAATTACTGAATATTTGCCATATTTTGTGAAATGTCCGTGCGAAACAGGGACGGACTGCTACCAATTTATAATTTTGATGCATTGGGATATCTGAGCCGCACATTTCACACGATAAAAAAGCATAGTGTTCAAGCTACTGAGCATATCAAATATTACACTTGAAAGTATTTTATCCTCCTCCATTCAGCCGAATTAGACCGCCCCGCTCTGATCCGGGAGGTGTCTCTCACTAACACCATTCGCCGGCGCCCCAGCTATGCTGTCGCGTTTCTCACAATTTGTGCGTTTGTGGCCCACGTGGGGGAGGAGCAGGAGGGCAAAACGTCCATAACGTTGTCTACGGGTTCGCTCGTCATTAACAGGCTTTGACGAATCCTCTCCCCATCATGCTGTTAAAAAAAGAAATATGATAAATACTTTTATTGTCGACTAGCTGTTTATTTTTTTATTTCATTTTTTATAGAATAGGGGAGCAAAGGAGCAATCCGAGCCTTTAGACGACTACCGATGCCAATGAACATCCACATCATTACTATGCCGATGTGTCTCTGTCTCTCTTTTCCCACCTCCCAAGGAGCCAAATGATTAAGGCCTACTACTTAAAACCTAATCCACAATAAATAAATATAACACATTGCACTTAATGTACTCGTTTGCTTGGTATATTAATTATACCGCTTCAGTTCAAGCATATCTCAAATTATGGCTTCAACCCTTATCTCATAATATTAGATTATGTCAGTCAAAGCTATGTGGGATAATGTTAATTAATCGACATTTAACAGATTTCTGTATTGAGTTCGTCCCAAAATACTGCTATTATTAGATATAGTAGTATTATGTTTAGTTCAATAATAAACTTTTAAAAACCAACTTTTATCTTTTTTTCTCTTCGACGTGGCTTGGACGACAGATTCATTTGACGCTGACGCTAAGACGCTGCCTTCAGCAAATCATAATTAAATAGTTTTATCTTTTCCGCCGTGAACCTTATATATTCGTGATATAAAATATATCAAATAGACCGTGTTAATAATTTTTTAGTTTTAATAGTATATGGCACATGTGAAAGTTGGATCTTAAATTCTATTTAATTGTAACTGAGTATGTATATTGCCTGATTTTCGATGGCTCATGAAGCCAAGAAAATTGAACGGAATCTTATCGATTGCGTGTTCTTTTTCAGAGCTCTACTCCACTTTTTCTTTTTCCCTCTTTATATTTGTTTTTGTAAAATGATGATGTCCGCATAATCTTCCACTATTGGATATATGGAATGAAGAACAATCCGCAAGCAAACAGTGGATTGATTTACAAGACATAGAAAGGACCAATCAGGTTGCAGCCGGGAGTCTCGGACATCTACCAGATAAGACTTCATACCCTCACTTTTTAATAACCCTAATTAAAAACTGTGTTGGTTCCATTGTTTGTTTCTGTTACTATTTTAAGTTACTACTACTTTAAGACAATGATTGAATAAATGTATTTGAAGGTCCAATTAAACCTCTTATAGCCCTTAACCTCCATTGTGAACTCCTTGTATAGAAGTAGAATTAAAAATGGTAACAATCCATAGTTTGTTAGAGTTTTAAAGAGTTTGTGTATTTAATTATACTCGTTAACCTCGGTCAGTACAATTCGCACAATCTTATCAGCCACATACCATCACTCTGTGCCAAAAAGGTGCGGAGTATCCGGGTTACGCGGGTGCTATTATGCCATTAGAATAAAAGAGACGAATTTTCACGACCTCTCACTCGCAGGCTCAGATCTTTCCACCACCTGGTTCAAATCTGGGATGAATGACGAAGCCAATTGAACCAAGGAGATGGTTGCTCAATGTACTTTTTTAGAATTTGTGTTTATTAGAGGAGGGGACAAGAGAGCAAAAGGAGGCGGAGCTTTTGCGCACGGTGCAAGGTGCTAGGATGGGAATCTCACTACATTGCACTGACCTAAAGTTGGTGGGGTTGTCCTGTGGTACACATGACAACCCCATCTGTGGAGGTGGCGTCGGTACCTTAGGAGCTGACTAGCGGCCGTGTTACCCTGAAGATTTGTTGTTCCGGAGCACCTCACCAAAGCCGGCACTGATGGTATTCGCGTTGGCTTTTGTGGGGTCAGCACTATAATGTGCCGCGAGCCCCACACATCACTAGACCCCTCCCAGGACCAGTGAAGGGCGCGTAAATGCGTTCACCCCCGTTAAAAACAAAACAGATCTTTCGGAACATGACTGAGACTCGGAACGTTACTATGCCGTTACACTTCTTCGTGCATGCAAATAGCCTTATTGATTCACGCGACGTTATTACGTCAATAGTTTCTTCTCTCATTCCGTTAATATAACAAGGTCTACTCACTTGTGCCCGCGTAGTAGACGGTGTAGTCTCGGCGCTGTCCCAATAAGTCCTCCACCTTCACTCGGTCCACCACCAGCCGCGTGAAGAACAGGTCCCGCTTGTAGTATATAGGCTTCTCGTGCTCATGTGTCACGGCGCTATCCATTAGTGGATGAGATCTGTGGAACGACTTTTTTTACAACACTAGATAACGATCCAGAGAAAAGTATCACCTAGGGAAATGTATTGGTACTCAGGAAAAATGCCTTAGGTTGGACCAAAAATAATTATCGCCCAACAGTTTTATACTTATTCTATAGTTTGTCTCAGACGTAATGTAACAAAACCATACACATTTTCTATAAGAATGATTTTCAAAACTAGTAATAATACTACAAATAATGTAAACAATTTTTTATATGAAATGCAATTTAATAATCGAGTCTTTATAGACAATTCTATGATATTTTTCAATAAAGGTTATATGCAAAGGCAGTATCGCAACTTATCGGGACTAAACAGGAAATATTGCCGTTGACAGCGTAAAGGATGGCAGTGTTGCCAGATAACGCCTTTATTCCCGCCATCCTTCATTTAATTAAAATTTCAATTTGGCGCGAAATAACAATTTTTTCACGTATTATTTTTATACGACTGGTGCATGTAAAGTGCTAAAATCTCAACGTTTCCACGTCAGGATTGTGTAAAAGTGGGGAAAAAAAATAATTGAACACTCCGGGGCGAGTGTCAGATAATTAACACGTGTCGCCAGATAAAAGTGCCTGTATTCAGTGAGGGATTCTGGTATAAAAGATGTAGTTTACCAGGATTTTTTTTTGGTAAGGCAAAAAGTATTTTATATCAGATAATCCCCGGAGGCGGATA
>JAFELO010000012.1:118071-161784 GCA_017140195.1 Eumaeus atala | reverse complement strand
ATAAACGATCAAAAGAAATTTTGCAAAATAAATACAAAACACAAAGCGAGTACGACGCGAAAATAAATAAAGATCACATTAGAAAGACGTTAAACGACGCTTTGAGGAAAACGTAAAAACATAATTCACGAACAAAATACGGCGGTGTCACAATGACGGCGGCATATGAATAAGATATAGTAGGTTTATTTCGCATTCTTATTTAACGCGATTGTGTAAGCCCGTTACAAAAATCTGTTTTCTCATAAAAAATAATAATCGTCATGGTTTTTTGAAAAATATTTTTAGGTTTTTGTTAAAATGTTAAACAGTTTATCGGATTACAGAAGGCATTGCGTCTATGATGGGTGTTGTTATGCAGATTTCCCACAGATGGAAGAAGACGCATGCGAAAGGTTAGTGAGAGTACCTACTTTGATATATTATCATCAAGTTCTATATCATTGTAATACTTAATTATGTAGTTAAGTAACCCTGTATGTACGTCCAGGAACAATTAGAAGGAATCGGAATTAGAAGTTACTAGAAATAATTTGTAACGATAGGAAACCCAATGACTCCTCTGTCTGGGGGTTGCTGGTTAGTTCGTTATGTAAAAAAAATTCTAAAGTGGGGAAACAAAGTTAAGAAACTAAATAGACGCCAATTGTGATTATACTTCTTAAACAATCAAATTTAAAATTTAAAAATCCTGGACACAGTTAGTAACAAATGGTCACCATTTGTTACCACCACCAAGAAGCACAGCTATTATAGTTCATTAAACATAGCTAAGAACACACACGATCGTGGAGACTTATCACCTTTCTAACAAAAATAAAGATTTGTCCAAATTGGTTTATTCCTTTGGGCACCACGATGCCATGTGTCTATGTGTGCCTGTGTACAGATACTTGTCTGTGGAAACACAAACACACACAAACATACGTCAAACTTAAACCAACCCTCTTTTTGCGTTGTGTATTTTTTAATAAGTTAATACAACATGCGAATATGGACATGTGTACACGGGATTGATCGACTACTTTCCGAAGGTGGTGTCAATAGTCTTCGCAAACAACGCGTTTGAGTCAGCCTAAAGTGCGTCTAAGTATAAAGAGAAAGAAAATGAGGTTTACTAATGGTATCTTCTTTATTCATTATTAATGCGCATGCGATATTAGATAAACAAATACAGTATAGTGTTTCACGTCTTCCTTCTCTGTTAACCCATACAGACGCTCGCCGTCATATACCTACATTATCTCTATGGTTCGAGTGAATGGAGTTACGAATTTGGGGGCGAGCAACACAAATGTGTATGGATCGCGAACGAACGAAACGAAACACTCGGCCTCGGATCGACAGGGAACCAAGGTGAAAGTGTGTTCGTTTGTTGTTGTGCACACCGAAACCGGAGTGTACAGCATTAAATTATATATACTATTAAAACTACCAAAAAAAATTAAAGTACAAGGAACAAGCACTTTTGACACCCATTACACATATATTTATAACTAAGATACCAATATTATATGAGCTATTTACAAACCTATAGTTACTGAGGAAAAAAGCCTCCCTCTCAGATTCAATGCGTTCTTTTTATAAATGAAACGGTCATATTTTTTTACAAAAAAGTTATATTTGTTTCAACATGAACGTTAAATAGGGCCTCTTTACTTTTTTATTAATCTGTCATTTCAACAGCCAGGGATCCGTCTCACAGAATACTTGTATTTTACTTTGTCAATTAATTCAGTTTGCCTACAAGACTAATCGTGCTCGAACGTAAATATAAACAGAGGGGGGAACACTTTAACGTACCTATTACATCTCATAAGATATGCAGGGAATGCAGTAGGGGCGCGTGAAAAACCGTGGCGAAACTCCAACGGAAAACGTTAATATTATATGAACGAAAGGCCGGGTTCGTAGAGGAATTGGCTAGACTTTTGTCGCTTAAATCTTGCTATGCACTATTGAATTTCGAAGTGGAATGTTTGCCCGAGATTGACAGTCAATGTTTGGCTGTTCGGGATTAGGGTGAACGGTTCGGAGCTAGCGCTGAAAGTTTCCCTTGGAGTCAACGTATTGAGTACCTACTGCGTACATACGTAAATGATTTGAATTACGAATTCAAAGTGTCCCTTCAGCGTTTACAGTTGCTGAAAATGTTTATTTATGTGAATTTCCTTTCGTTCATGATTTATTATTAAATGTAGCTACCATTTTACTTTTTCTATGAACGCAATCTTCTTTAAAAATGTAATTTTATTTAATTATGTAATACTAGCATTATCCCGCGATTTTACGCGCGTAGCTCCGACCCTATTAATCGCAACGTCATTGTATACAGCCTACAGCCTTCCTCGATAAATGGCCTATTCAACACTTGAATATTTTTTCAACCCATGACATTAGTTCCTGAGATTAGCGCATTCAAACAATCAACTTCTTTCTTCAGCTTGATTTTCCTAAATATATACGAATAATTAATATATTCATAAGCGCTCGAGGAGAGAACAAAAAATATTCTTCGTTCATCAGCATTGTTTTACAGCTTGCTGGTTTCCTTTGTCTTATACCGTTTTCTCATCCTCGCGTCGTGGCTAAAGCGACTAACACTAAATCAGTAGTTTCATTTTAAAATACATTTTTCACTTTCTTTTCCGACTATCGTTACATTTTGCTTCACTTTTTAATAATAATAATATGTGTACAAAAGTGACTAGGCATACACATAACTTAATATTGATAATTGTTGTGAACGCTACTAAACTAAACTTCCACTGTCTGTCCGTCTATCTGTCACACGGCTATACACATATCTTGAATCTTGTTACATGAATAGTTGTAATTTTCATACAGGCTGTATTACTGTACAATAGTAATAAACACAAAAAATTGGCAATTTATGATTACTAATGATCGTCCAGGGATCGAAATTTCAAAATCGAATACAACTTGACTATAAAACATTTTTATAGCTATACTGGCTATCCCGACAGACGTTCTTCTCCCATAAGTTCAATTTGTTGCCATTGTAGCGCGTAAACATTAAAAAATGTTAAGGGTCAACAATCCTTATCACTTGGGGATATGAAGAATATCTAGTAGCCGATTCTCAGACCACTGAATAAGTCTATGAAATTTGGTAAACATCGGTAAAGCCGTTTCGGAGGACATGTGTTGTTCGCCATTTGACAGTATGACGTTACTAAATCCCTTTTATTTATTTATTCTATATAAATAACGCAAATTATTAAGAATTCTAAGAGGATATTGTGTTAGCGACATGGAATTTGTAGCCTGAGGACTTGTAATGGTAAGTTTACACGACAAAAATTGCGTCAGAAATGTCGGACATTATTTTCTGTATACACACGACACCTCCTTGGTTTGAAGTCGATTACAATGTAGTAACGTTCATTGCAATAGAAAGAAAACTTCCCATGTAAGCTGCAGTTGAAACGAATGTGTCCCAGTTCTGGGTATTTTCTTGTCACCGCTGTCACTTTTGCAAAGCCTGACCACTCGAGAGTACACCGCTCCGAGGGCTGAATGACAAAGCTGACGTCACGGCATTCTAAACGCGACCAGTGCATAGCGGACTTGAACAGTGTATTTGAATAAAATGTACTTACGTATTTCATTGAAATAGAAAGGAAATTCCCCAGGGATGCTACAGTTGAGTCGCGCCTTCAAGTACGTGGCCCAGTTCTGGCTGAGTATGTTCTTGCCGCCGGTGTCTCGCTTGCAGACCCTGGCTACTCGAGAGTACACCGCTTTGCCGCAGTTTATGTACTCCACGGCTGTCTCGCGGAAGAAGAACAACACGTACTCTCCCACGTCGAATGAACCCACGAAGTTTGGTTCTGTGAAAAAACAAGATTTGTATATAAATTATATATATTTACAACATATATTATATCTGTTCCTCTCACATTTGCATACATAACTTCGAACCAATTTCCTAATAGCAGAGAGAATATTATTTTAGTAAAAAAATTGTCTCCTAAAAGGACATCTCATTTTTTTCTGTGGTTATTTCGAAAAAATTTTATATTGTAACGTAGTAGACCTTTCTTCGCGTGAACTCAGGTATGTTGTTTAAACGTACTTAAAACCAATACCAATGGTCACTTTTGAGGTCTTTTGGAGTGGTGAGGCCCTTGTAATAAATTTTATGTGTAAACTTAAACCAAAACATGACTAGGGGGACGTATGTACATGTTCGTACCTTCAATCAAAGTGAAATATAAAAATCAAATTACACATTGCGGCTAAAATTAATGCTAATATCGTGTTATGCCAGTGCCTAGTACAAAAATAAGTTTTTGCTAGAGTTCGCTAGTTAAAATATTTATATACATCTCCAATATTGACTAAAATTAAATATATTCTTTATCATGATTTAGGAAGACCATGCTGATTAAGCAACGGAATTGGGCCGGCACGACCGCTGTGAAGTGACATCTTCAGTGTTACGTTTCGTGCGGTTTACGATTAGCCGGTGGCCCATTGGGGGGAGGCAACGCATCGGCATAGTAGCATTATGTGGATGTTCATGTGAAAAGGCTCCAAGTGCTCTTTTTTCCCCTAATCTGTAAAAAAAGTACCTTGTTTAGCTCTTAAAATGTGGGTTATCATTATATCAACGTTGATAATTGTAATAAAGAAAGCAACAATTAAGCAACTGCTAAGAAACAAAATGTTATTACAAAGTCTGCAACAGCGTCGCCATATAACGCTTTACTGCTCACATTATTTCGGCTTTAATTACGTACATAAATTTTATATATTCTGCAAGTCCCCGTGGCACGGGGCTACCGACTTATTACTATAGTAACAAACAGCTATTATTCAATGCGGTTCGCAATAAATATCAGATGAAGCTGTGTGCCAATTATGTCATAATGTTCGCAGGATTGATACTCACTCCTGGTTCGAAATGAATTCGACACGTGTACGGGATTAGACGCGCACGACACCGGTAATACAGAAATAATCCGGATAACAAAAGCTGAGGTGTTCTTTGTATTTTAATACTTAATATCACATAATTTCGAGCCACGGGTTCGTCCAGTACATAGATATGTAATGGACGAACCCATATTCCCGGTAGATACCGGGAATATGTTTCAGAGCTCGTTGCATATCGAGCGGAGTGTGGCACTTTTAAACAAATTTATAGGCAGCGGACTGAGATTACTAATCCGCCTTTGTGGGAACC
The DNA here is from genome assembly GCA_017140195.1 of Eumaeus atala. Classification (NCBI taxonomy): domain Eukaryota; kingdom Metazoa; phylum Arthropoda; class Insecta; order Lepidoptera; family Lycaenidae; genus Eumaeus; species Eumaeus atala. The sequence goes on along the minus strand of JAFELO010000012.1, from coordinate 156,572 downwards.
GTTTTAATGTATTTGGAAATTTGATCTTGATATGGAGTTCAATATTATTGTTGTCTTGTGTTCAATATAATGCATGCAGTTAAATATTTTCAATGTTAGAAAGATAGCTATATTTTCAGAGAGAATGCGGAACTTTTTTACTACCGTATTTACCTACCCGCATTGGGTATATTTAATATAGTGAATGCATCGCAGTCTAGTGATATGCATGTTCTACCAGAGTCGTGGGGTACTGGATTCGAGTCCCAATTCGGACCAAAGTATTATTAGGAATTTTTCCATTTTAATAACAGCTCGAAGTTAGAAGTTGGCGGTGTTACACCGCCGTGGCTCGGAGACAATTTTAAGCCGTTATCCTGCGCTTGATTTTTTCTGGTCGTGTCGGACTGCTGCTCAATTGGAATACGACAATGAGGCAACAGGGAGTGTTCCCTTATTGTCATATTCCAATATTTATGCCTGCGAACACACTTGTGCACTATAATATGTCTGGTGCAGTTGGCTAGTCTCAATAGAGATGGCCGCTGTGGCCAAAATCCTCTAGGACGACGTTATTATTATTAAAACAAAGACCCTGTCCATTTATTTTTTAAAGTCTGCTAAAGGAAATTTCATGCAGCGTTTACTAACATTCACCAAAGAGGTTTAATTGTTGACGACGTAATTGCGTACGTACGCCGGTTATAGACACCGGAGGTCGCGGGTTCCAATCCCACTTAGGTCTTGGATGTCTATATATTTATTTGTATTTCTATACTAAAAATCTTCAATATATAAAAAAAGTTAATACTCGTATATTTCCGTTGTCTAGTACCTGCAACACAAGTTCCCACAGGACTGGGCTGACGTGGTGTGATGATATCGTGTCCGCAGATATTATTTCCAATGTTACTTGTTAAACAGATACAAAATCGCAGCTGAGAGAAAATATTTTAGCTATGATCATGACAGAAATACGATTGAAATCGGTCAGATATATTATTGACTTTTGTGTCTCCGGCCCCTCGGTGATTGCTCTATTGTTTCCATTACTGCTGGGAACGAGACGAATATAAATGCATTACATAAAGGGAGGCCTGATATCATTCTTCAATGCAATAACACAATCGAACAATTGCATTTCATTAAGGCATAAATTAAAAATTAAAAAAATTGATGTCTTAAGTTTACCCGAATATTTCTTACTACAATAATAAACCGCTTGTGCGGATATTATCGCGGTTTTTTCAAATTAAATGAGTGAGCCCCACGTTTCAGAACATGACCCATGACCATAGTTGCTTTAAAGCTACAGCAAACATGGTCACGGGTGGTCAGCCAGTTAATATAGTAAAACAGAAAACTAAACCTATCACTTAAACAATAAAGAAAAATATTTTAATGAATAAATTACAGCTATCGTTATCATTAATCGAAATTATCGAAATCGCAACAAAAAAACTGAATATATCAGCTTTTCAATTTCAACAAAATTTAATACGGTTTCTATATTTATTTACATGAAAGTCTAAACTTTCGACGTATGAGGCATATACTGCTTTAATTAGATTAGTGTTAATCGTTTTTTTTCACTGCTCTTCGTCGGTTAGTATAAGACACGTCGGGCGACGGTTAGGTGAGATTGTGGTGGATAGGGGGACACACGGAGCGTCTATCCTTTCCCGCAGATGCAAGGTGCATCCCGATAGATTTTTAAAATATGCTAAAGTAACTATTATCATCTTGGCCGGTGGGACAACAGCGTAGTAACAGGTAGGGCAACAGCTAAAGTTGGCCTTGCATTATTCTGGGGGCTGGATGAGCTGGTTGAGCTAGCATGACTACGGTTAACCCTTCCAACATGGGCGGGTGTTAAAACTCTATGCGTCGTCGTGTTGAGCTTAACCAGTACAACGGTTTGATTTGAACTCGTTGGCAAATCGCACAATGTACTGGAATTGAAGACCCAAGTCAAAAGTGGCGCGTTTCTCAACTTAGAACACCATATAAACCCCAAAAATGTAATAACACCACATAAATCACATTGAACAGTACAACTAGTACAATATAAAACATTAAACCGTACATAAATATCAACAATACGAACAATAACGCAACGTTTAATCAACGCATTATATAAATTCACTACTCCAACAATAATTGCGTCACAAATAGGAGGTAATATACTTAATTGAGGTATAATTTTTGCGACGGCTGCGGTAGACACAAATTAAAGAACACAAATCGGTGTTGCCAGCGTTACGTTAAATTTCCATTGTTTAGTTCAAAACAAGCCAATTTCGGTCTAAATCGTGTAAGCGCTGATAATTTGTAACAATTGTTCTAATGAATACCAACGTGCTCCCAGCTGATTGCCGATCGGTTTTCCAACGATTCATTGAATATTGAAATTATTCATCAAGCCTTAGGTAATCACCAGAACGATCATTCAACGAAATTCGAATGATTAGATTTAAATCTAATAGCAATTGATTGTGTTTTTTATTTAATCCGAATATGTTTTTAAGCTTTACCAAACTAAGGCATCACTCAAAAAAATATGATGACCAATAAACATATAGACATAGGCACATTGGAAACGTAAAAATTATTATATTAATTATGTGTTAGTTGTGTACTTACTGTCAAGCCATTTCGAGTCGTATTTCAGGGTTCGCTTGAAAGAAAACTCTCGTCTTCCCGTCGTCAAATTATGCAAGTCAGTTCTGAAGATAACGGTGTCTGCTTTCGTGAATTCTGCATTCGTGCCGGAGTATAAAGCCGGTAAAGATCCTGGATTGCCTTTCTCGACCCATAACGCAGTGGAATTATCCGCGGGATCGTATGGGCATTTGGCCACTCCCATGCCTATTCCTGGCACGTACTCGTGACGAGGCAGGTGCGTCAGGTTGGACTGTAACAAAACATAACCATTTATTTTTACCGGCACAAAAATATTCGTATACAAACGGGAAAATCACGCCCGGGTATGGAAACGATGGCTACTTGAGAGAATCGTAAAATTTAAATGCTAATTTTCTACAGCTGAACACTTCGATTTTATTCGCCATTAATCAATTGCACTTTAAAAAACGTGCAGTAGATTTATGTGTCTACAACACGAATGGCCACCCCAACTGGTCGAGCTGGAAAACACATCTGCTATTAATTTTTTTAAAAGTGTCTCTTTCACGTCGAACGATTTATTGCCTAAAACTTACGGTGCTCAAATATTTTCATCCTATGCTCCTGCTCAAGCATATTCCTCTATTAGTATAATGCGATGGGCGGTGGTGTGGTTTCCGAAATTATCATAAAATTACTAAATGTAGCATAAACGGGGGGGTTGGTATCGAGGCTCGTAGTTGAGGATTGAGACTTTATGTAAATTTTAACGACGTAGCGACCATCGCGGCCACCTGCGACCAGCCTTCCCCTTCTTTACCGTCCGTAGCCGCGGGCACCTGTCGAAAACCTAAGCCGTTTTTATTTCAATAAGCCGAAGATTAAATTAGGCGTACGAGAATGTGCCCGCGTGGAATGCCCAAGGCGTGCGTAGGGACTTTGCTTATTCTTTACTTTCACTCTTGGGTCGGTAATCGTTTTAAGCCTTCATATCATATACGCGTTGGATAAAGATTTTTGTCACAAAGTTTTGTGTGAAGTTTATGGATCCATCTGAGTGTCAAAAATCTTTACTCAACGCACGTTTATGATCTATCTAGTGATCACCAAATCATGAATTTTACACAAATCTCTATATCTATACACTCCACATAGCCGTACACGACTGAACTGTTAAGCCTCGAGCCGAGGACGCGAATTTGTTTGTCCCGCTTAACAAACACAGTAAATCAGTACTGTGCTGAGTACTTTGAATACTTGTGTTACATGAATTAGACGACGGAAATATATTTAATAACCCTATAAATTTTATTCATTTCTATTATAGAAAAACATATAACTCGTGCATAATTAATTGTCTACATCCTAGACGGGATTCGGACCCGCGGCCCCTGCAATACGTAGACTAACTACTACGTTACTTGAGCCAGCCGGTCACCAGAGCCAAGACTAATATTATACTTTAACAGCGGACCAAACATTTGATGATTTTACTAATATTTTAACCGACCTCAATAAAAAGAGGAGGTTACTCATAATAAAATAAAAATAAATAAAATAGTAAAATTGTTTTATTTGTAAAGTACACAAGGTATATAAGTAAAAATGGTCCTGAATGCCAACCTTTTTTTTCCACAATATTTTTTTTTTCCTGTCGTCTTGGCCCAGTTGCGTGGTCATTGTGGTGTGAGGCCACGCTTAGTTGCTATATCTAATTTATAGATCTAAGCCAATTATGTAACAGACAACGCTGACCGTCAATTTATGCATGTCATATTATGATATGACATGCATAATTGACGGCATAATCAAATGCCTTAAAATTTGTTTGCCTGTAATGTGATCGATTTACTCAAAATCTACAGAGCGCGATTTTTATGCGATTTCACTCAAAGAGAGAGTGATTGCGGAGAAAGGTATTATTGTATGATTCGCTAAAGCAACAATTTATTGATGGTATATGGATTACTATTTGCTATTTTATGATATTATGATAACAGAAATTCCGCCACATTTGCATGACATGTACTATCAATATTCTCAGCTATCTATGGGATGTTCGCATTATCTTTACACCTATGTAAGATTTAATCAAATGATAAACTATCCACACTTAATAATCGTTAGTAGTACGTACAGATCACTTAGAGGAGAGGAGGAAATTCGGGCAAACTGCATAACAATATTAATGTGAATATCTATGGATGTCGGTAGTCGTCAAAAGATTGCCAATACTCGTTTGCCCTCCCCATATAAACAGAGCGACGATGTTTTTTTTATAGAATAGGGGCAAACGAGCAATTGGAGCCTTTGTATGACTACCAACGCCCATGTACATCCACACATTTACTGTACCGATGCGTTGCCCTCCTTTCGCCCTCACAATGGGCCACCGGATACTCACGAACCGCCCCAAACGCGACACTGCAGATGTCACTTTACGACGGTATTATGTGAGCGAGAGGTACCTCACCGGTCGTGCCGGCCCAGTACCATTGCATAGGAGGATGTAGTGTCATGCCCTGTGCATGGCACTACCTCCTCCTACGCAACAATGCACTATCTCGTCCTAATTGTATTAATTCCTATTAATATTGATGAAGATAAAGTACATATAATATATCCTACTCCACTTGTAAGGACTACATTCACCAGTGCCAAGGAAGTTTATAAGAAGGCTAATCACTATAAAATATGTCACATTTTCATAAATAGAATATAAAATACGAAGGACTGAAAGTAAGTCCAGAACAAACAGTTAAATGGATCGGACGGAAGAGCTCGAGGCTTTTCCCTCGCAGAATAAGAAAGTTTGCGGAGACCCCCAACCTTCATTAGGTCCTTGTTTTGTTTGTTTACAAAATTACCATCTTCAAAGCTTCAACAGCTGAAGGCGCCGTCCGTTCAGCCAACGATTATATTATCGGGTGAAAATTGTGCCGGGATTTACATATTTTGGGATACAAAATACTAAATCTTAGTGAATTCCGTTTAATTACTTTTGACATTATCATGTAAACCTTAGTTGGATTCGAATTTTGCTACTTTATTATTTTGATACTGCGCAAAACCGAAGTGAATGGTGTAACAGAGGAGAGGCCGTTGAGCATTGGTGCTGAATGGTGAAGAACTGAATAAACCGACCAAGGATGACTACGTCTAGGAAGAGATCGGTTGTATTGGTGTTCTTTGAAATAAGCCGGCAGTGGATTGATAAGTGTTGCGAATGATGATAGTGAGGAAAAAAAGAATGAAGTCTAAGTGGAACCTTTTGGTCACAGGCAATGTCTGAATTTTCCTTTGTTTGGATAGGAAAAGTAGTCGTTTCGTACCACACGATCAAAAGATACGCAGATACGCTGCCCATATTTATCCTCTCACTTGGACCATTCGGATCTCACAAACTACAAGAAGCTTCACATAGCACTTACCTCACGATGTTCATAAAAAGGTTTCGCAGCCCTACCGACTAGGCAAGGCTGCATTGCAGCTCTCTTTAAATGTAACGATAATATCGTGTCTAAAAACAATGGCGTCGTATAGAACACGGTACTAAGTCGTAAAATTTAGTACAAACTTTAACATGTACAAGCGAAAGAGGAGAACTAGTGCGCCGTAAAGTAACCAGTTCTCAGGTGCGGGCACGCCCTGAATTCAATCCTCTTTTACATCATTCTGGAATGGCTTTTAAATTTTATATATCTTTTTAAACTTTTGTAATTTGACAAAAAGATCTGGTTAGAATTTGATCTAGTTGAATTTGGATTTATTTGTATATAAAAGAAGAGGGAAAACGAGCAGTCAGACGCTTCTGGTGACTTGCGCCCAAAAACATTCCCATACGCATACCAAATAGGGGCGCCGCCAGTATAGTTTCAACGGTCGCGCCAGCACTAACTCCTTCCTACAAAACACATATTTATGATTTGATTAGAATAGTTGGAGAATGTTCTTGTATAATCACTACGAATTTCAAATTGATAGATTTATTTCTGTTTTTGAATAGTCTTCAGAATCTGGATTGCATTCGAATTGGGTTCTCTGATGCCGATACTTATTCATAAATGTAATCACCCTTCAAGTGAAGAGTGAAGATTGACCTTTATCATTTAGTTATGTTCCCTGTGTACAGTTGTAAAGATTTTGTTGGAGTTTCACTTGTTTATTTGAGTTATCCTTAAAACAGCATAGTGAAGGTGGATCCTGTGAAATTGGGGGTATGGAATGGATCTCATGATTGGACTGATTTGGAATGGTACCAGCCAGTTATAATCAATTCTTCTCCTTATAATACGTCCGAAATGGTGACGTTTTTCACGTTATTAGGTTTAATATGAACTCGAAAAAAGAAACAGAATGAAACGAAGAGAAAAGTTCTGTCCGTTGGTATGTGCTGTTTGTTCTACCCATGCGCGTAATATGCAGTGCCTTAAAAGAAAAGTTTTAAATAATGTGTATTGACAATATCCAATACCCCTAAGGCGGTATAGATGGTGTTAATATATATACTATGCGGACTATGCCTTGAGAAAATGATAATTAAAAAATTGCCCACATAGGTTGGTCTATTGGGGGGAGGTGGGAAGAGGGCAAGGCATCGGCATAATCATGCTGATGTTCATGGGCTTCGGTAGTCATGGAAAGGCCCCGATTGCTCCTTTGCCACCCTATATAAAAAAAGATAAGGTTATATTATCCAAATAAACATATTATAGACATTGATTATTAAGTTATAATATTAGTTGTGTTTGTATCGAACAACACTCAAACACACAAAGGATGTTCAAATGGCAGGATATTGCGGGCGGGCCGAAGTTTCGACAACAATGTCACTATCAGCGAAGCCGATAATGATTTTACGAAAGTAACGCTGACTGTGGATATTCTGTTACGCTTCATCATCAGCAATTTTAACCAATTTTTTTAGTTCGAATCTCCAACGTTGAATGTTTAACGTATACATGTGTGTGTCTCTTTGTGATATTGCAGCGCCTATAGATATGAATCAAATCTGATAAGCTTTTGTCTTTTCAAAGTGGATGAAAAAATGGAGGTAGTCGTGGTGTAAATATTCATTACTAATTAATTATAATTTCAGATGTTTGACAGTAATCAGCCAGTTATTGTTGCAAACAAGGGAAGTTTAAAAGTGTAGAATTAACCCATAATTGCGCAACAGTACGAGGACAATGTATATAAAGTGACAAGGTCAGTGCCGCGTTTCGTTCGGTTTATGAGTAGCCGGTGGCCCATTTTTCGGAGGGCAACGCATCGGCGTAGTAATTATGTGGATGTTCATTTCATGTCTGCCCCCCTATTCTAAAAAAAAGACAACCAAGCGAAAGGCAATGTTAACTCTAATGTTTCACTAATGCGCTCGCTAATCAGTCAGTCTTTCAAGCCACAGAGCGTATCAAAGAAATACAAATGTACTCCATAAACACACCTTCCCGGCTCAGTTGGGTGTACACATTCCAGAATGAACGTGGCAGAACATACGACGTACCTATTTAGTTTTAGTGCAAGATATTACGGGTACTAATTCCGTATGCGATAGATATTGCACCTGCTCTAGACGCAGTGTTGCAACGTGAAATATGAGTTCCGATGCGACACAACAAATATTTGTTTTTCGACAAATGTTTTAGACGTTTAAATGAATAATGTTTTACAAAATGTAAATATATTTTTATAGTATAAGCTAGGCAGATGTATTGCCCTCTTTTACAATTTAACATGAGCAAAATTATAAGTAAGTATTAAATGTGTAAATTAAAATAAATGTTTTAATAAAAAAATATGGTACTCCTTGTCGACCATTGTAAACGAGACTATCTCTAGAAATTACAACAGATTTTAATCACTCGTATCATTTTTACTATTTGATATTGTATAGGACTTTGAAATATATAATATATATTTATAAAAGTCCTCCGCTTTCATTGTAAGAGGTGGATTGTTATCCACCTGCAACACCAAAGGGCAGGTAAAAAACACTGTAGTATCTTTATGGCGTGGCTCACACAAACCATAACATGACGAAAACATTGAGACGCAAGAAAGTTACAAAGAACCGTAATTACTAAGACTAACATTTTGAAAAAGCTTTCATTGAAATTGAAGGTTTTGTGAGTGGAGCCACTCGTCATAAACTCATGCTATTCACCTGCTAGAATCTTAATGAGAGAAAACGATAAAAACCGTTCGAAAATACCGTCTGGATACTATGTTAGCGTAGTTTGTATTATGTTAGCGTAGTTTGTATTATGTTAGCGTAGTTTGTATTATGTTAGCGTAGTTTGTATTAAGTTTAACGATCACTGTAAAGCGGGCTACAAAAATGGTTGTTTTAGAAGATCCGCCTCCACACCGAAGGTTGTCGGGGTTGCGTAGATAGCAAAGAGTAGATAATACCGCGAGGATTCCTTTTTTTCCGAAATTTTAAATACGTGTGTCGATCGCCAAGCTTACACGTTGTATTAATTAATTTGCTCTCATATTGTGGCGGAGGTTTTTCTAGTAGTAAAGCGTCCTGAGAGCAATTACTAGACCAGGACGTACGCCGGAAACTGAAAAAGATTGGGAAACCCTGCACTATATGGCTTATAAAGTGATTCTGCCAAGTGCACTTCTACGTCGGCGTCGCACCGTCCTGCTCTTTATAATTACGTTAATGACGGGAATGTATGACACTAAGGTGACACTGGATACTGTTTATATTTAAAAAAATATATGAATAAGGAATTTTGATACTTTATACTAACTATCACCACCTTGGAGATTGAACTTTTTAGTGAAATGTTTATTTTAATTTGATCCCTTTTTATTTGCATGATATGTATTTCAATATTATGGAAGATTTTTCAAAACATTATATTTAGTTAATTGTTCAAGCAACACTAAATTCATATGATAATATTACTATACAATTATAATCCTAAGTTCATTTACTAATTTTTAATGTGGATAGTTTTAATGTGATACCATTATTATTGTTAACAATCATTTTGAGACAATAGTAAACGTTCAAAAATTTTGATTTCCATTCAGGTTTACCTGAAGGATGTTTTATAAGTTTTGGCTTTAATTAGAAGTTTGACTATAATTTTAATACATAATCGAAATATTAGACTCAATGTATATCTATACTAATACTATAAACAAAACTAATATGATTGTTTGTTCGTTAATTTGCATGGCACAGGCTGCGAAACTACTCGACTAATTTGAATAGTTCTTTTCCCATTAGTATCCTACATTATCTCTGATAATGATAGGATATGTAACATTTTCTCAAACGTTATAGTTCATTCTGAAGACTTCGATAATGTAACAAAAGCTAAATGTATGTTTTTTAAATTAAATCATTAAAGCGCTGCAGAGATTATTGACTATTACAGCTAGTTATCTGACAGACTTTGTTCCTTCATAAATTGAATTTGTTGCCATGGTAACGAGTAAAAATTATGTTTATGAGGACCGTAAAATTAATGATATTTGTATTTTTGTAAATTAATGAACTTTTAAATGTGTTTAAAGAGACCACACATTATACACAAACGTTAATAGATATATGTGAGTCCATGTCATAAGATCACAAATTATAATAATCTGTTAACATTGATATGCGATTATACATCATAAGAATAAGACCACACATTACAACAATACGTTAATAGAGATATGCCATTGTATATCATAAGACCACACATCATAACAATCCGTTAATATAGATATGCGATTATACATCATATGAATAAGACCACACATCATAACAATCCGTTAATATAGATGTGCGATTATACATCATATGAATAAGACCACACATTACAACAATACGTTAATAGAGATATGCCATTGTATATCATAGGACCACATATTATGACAATCCTTTAATCGAGATATGCCATAGTTATCATAGGACCAGACGTTATAACAATCCATTAATAGAGAGACACCGTTGTGTATCATAAGACCAGGCGTTATAACAATCCGTTAATAGAGATACGCCGTTGTATATCATAAGACCCGACGTTATAACAATCCGTTAATACGCCGTTGTATATCACAAGACCAGACGTTATAACAATCCGTTAATAGAGATACGCCGTTGTATATCATAAGACCAGACGTTATAACAATCCGTTAATTGAGATACGCCGTTGTATATTACAAGACCAGACGTTATAACAATCCGTTAATAGAGATACGCCGTTGTATATCATAAGACCAGACGTTATAACAATCCGTTAATAGAGATACGCCGTTGTATATCATAAGACCACACATTATAACAATCCATTTCGGTGTGACGCGACAGATTCCACGTATTCAATTTAAATGGAAACAATCAATAAGCCGGGTTTATCGCATTTTATTCGAACAAGATAAATGCGCCGTGTTTTAAAGCTATGTACAAATTGTACTTTGTTAGGGTTATAGCAGACTTTTGTTTCGTTATTTGCAAATTGGATCGCGACTAACTGTTGCGTTTGTTATTCAAATTCGCAGAGCCATCATCATCAAGTGACAAACAAGAGTACAAAAAATATATATACAACTTTAACTTGATTTGAACGTCCACGTTCAAAATGGCTTTTTAATTTTTTATGTGCATTTTCTTGTGCGAAGGTAAGCATGGTGAATGCAGGTACGAAAATAGAAAAAATATGGCCACATTTTCATTTTGTAAAGCAACCCGTGCTCGATAGTGGTGTGTATAGGAGAGTAAAGTGAAAATGAAGTAATAACTTGATTAATAAAAATTACATGCCATTAGTAAAATAGTAGCTTTGCTACACTTTCGTAACACATCTTTATTTTCTAAGTGATTATGAGAATTGATGTTACAAAAATATAACTGCCAAGTGCCAGCAATTCTTATAAATAGATCGGGTGGATGTTAAAATTGTGGGAACCACCAACAACAGATGCCGCACGAGTAATTGAGGAATGTGTTCATGTGTGTTACGGTGTCATGCTAAGCAGTGCTACGATCGTAGCATTCAATAACTCCATCATATTACGGCCGTTGTTTCAGGTGACAGAAAATATAAATGCCTTGCCAATGGACAGTATGTGTCCATTGGTAAGGCATTTATACGTCTTCCTTTAAACCGTATTCCAACACCGTATCGCGAATTTATCTTGGTTTATATAAAATCTACCCTCTAAAGTAAAGCCATAAAACGCAGTAGTATTCAAACTACAGCCTGTTAGTTTCAAGTCGCAGCTTCAACGATATTTTTTTACGAAATAGATAATATATTGGCCGCTGCAAGAATCGGTTCCGAGCCCCTGCTAAACTTCATGCCCTATCAATTGCGTACATGTGATTTCACTCAATTTTTGAAACTGACGCTCCCTTGCTCTGGGGAGGAAATGCATTACTCAAATGACAGATTATATTGCAATACTTTTGGCTTATTTCGTGAAAAAATCTATCAGCTTAGATAGTTACATTTCTGACGAATAGAGTGTGATTCATGTTAATTATGCTTGCGAATAGTGATACGACTTCGGATTGCAACTGTCACTGTCATAGTACGTGCAATTTTTTTTTATCTTAAATAGCCTACTTTTTTTCTTTTATTTTCAGTACTTTTCTATACACAATAAACGTACGCACTACACACTTATGACAAAAACAAGGCGAAGTATTTATAAAGATAACCTTTGCGAAATAAATTTATTTCGCTAAAGCACTGGCTGGCTATTATAGATAAACATCAATACGAAAACATTTTTCCTTAATTGAAATGGATTTTAAAGGGGCGTGTTGAACGAAAATCTGACACTATCTCTGTTTTGACAGAGTACACTATACACAGCGTAGCGAGTATTAACGCCAGCTGAATGGCTCCTTCCCCACAAACGTAATATATTTTCAATTTTCAACAACTTGGTTCAGGCTTTTTAATAAAATTTATCGCTGTGAAGATTAGACGGAGCTAAAATGTCTGTTAAAATGTAATGTATGGGCCGCATTTGCTTCTTAATAAATATATATGACGATATTAATTGACTTACGTTTTAAATATATTTTATACAGTGAAAAATATTAGAAAATTTTTCATAATCGTAGTGATTTTTAATTTGAAACAAAATACACGAGGAGGGCCGTACCTCTTCTCAATCTCGCTTTTCTGTGTTATTGCTGCGTTATTTGCATACTGTGTGTGTGCCGTTAATCAAATAAATTATCGAACGAGATTTTCGGATGAAATAGACCCTAAACACCGTAATATGAGATATCTGTGTGTTACATTTCACAACTACACGGGTTCTGTATTAACAGAAAAGCTATATAACATTCGGTCCTTTCAATAAAAGTATCTGTGTCCAAGCGAAGCCCGTAATGGGTTATTGAAAAAACATAAAAAACGCCATATACGTGCGAAAAAGGATGCATTTTAGTTTCGATAGCACGATTTATATTCATACTTTAAAATTGTAGGCCTCACTAAATGGCAAAGGGATTTCACTTTACGGTAAAACGTGTGAAGGGTCAAACCATGCGATACATAATAAAATTATATGAAAGTCAAGAGCGGGGAAAGTGAGAAGTGAAAAAGGCCTGGTGAATTTATTACTGGCTGTTTTCGATATCTATTGTGCAAAAAAGATTTTATGGCTTAAAAAAAATAAATCACGAATATAATGACGTAACCGCGCCCACTTCAGGTAAGTGGCCGGCGAATGTGCGATGAAAATGTTTTTTTTTTTTTAAATTGGCGCGGGCCATTAACATTTCCCATCAGTAAGCCGTCATTACAGTTTACAATGAAGTGCATATTTATATCCTGTCTGGTGCAGGCCCGAAAAATAAGCTTTGTCCGGATTCGCGCGTTTGGACACGTATGCAAATATAAACTCTACATACTCGCTGATACACGTGAATTTGTCTGCGTTGAATGTCGTATGACATTTTTTCGTATGTTTTTCGAACAGGAATTGTAGTGGTTTTTTATAGCATACAAACGAGAAGTTGGAGACTTTTAGTTAGACTACCAACGCCCACTGACATCCAATGATACAATGAATGTTAGTCATTGCTGATGGTTACCCTCATTCACCCAATCCCCCAATGGATCACCGACTGTTCAAAAACTGCACAAACGCGATATTGCAGTTGCGCTTTAATATAAGTAAACTGAATTGATAGTAAATTTGACGACCGGCTGGCTCAGTTGGTAACGTGTAGGTTAGGCCGCGTCTAGGTCACGGATGTTCATCTACGTATTATATGTATTTCTATAATAAAAATCTTAAATGTATAAAATTTCTTAAATTTATAACAATGTTAAATATATTTTTCGTTGTCTAGTACCTGTAACACAAGTACTTAGCACATGAACAGGCTAACGTGATGTGGAAAGTCCGCAGATATTAATTATTATTATAAAAAAAAAATAACGTCATCCCAGCCCAATTACAATCATGGCGGCCATATCTATAGCTACACAGGACATATTATAGTGCAGTAAATGCGCAGGCACATGTGTGCTCCCCGTTCCACCATTCTCCTATTCCGATGGGACGACAATCCGACACGACCGTAAAAAAATCATGGGCAGGGCCAACGGCTTAACACGCTCGGTGGCATGGGGGTGTAACACCGCCAACTTCCTGAATTCGGACCGTTATTAAAACGTTATTTAAACTGTCAAATCCAATCACACGACACTTGAATTCAGGACCTCACGACTTTGAGTGGACATACCGACCACAAAAATGTGAGGCAGACAATTTATGACGATTTACGGATACAGTAAACTCGAAACCGAGGGTTTGTGATAGTGTAAAATATATTGAAGAAAATATCAGAAGCGCTCAAGTTCGCCAGAAAAATCGTCATCTGATCGTTTTTACGTCGCTCGTTCGGTTAGAAATTTCTGGAAGGAGAATTTGGTTCGTCTTACGGTGTCATTTGAAATCACTAGCGTGAAATTTGTCACGCCTGCTGGTGCGAAGTCACGTTGCTTGCGGATGCATTCGGGATATATCTTTAAAATGTTGCGTACAATTTTGAAAGAGACTTTCTCTTCAAATATATACTATAAATAGGTCACCTGATTATTGTGAAAATCTCACAAACATACACATAAATGTTTCCTCTTTATAATATTATTAAGTAAGAAGAAAATCGTCTGCACAATGTTGTATGTGGTCTTCCTAGTTGATCCATAGATCAAATAGCAAGTCGGCATCCATAAATTACACGAAATAATAAAATAAGAAGAAGCGAAGCGTCGTGCATTGTTATACCTACTAAGCTACAATGTGCCATATCTTACACCGTACTTAAAGCAAATTTGTACTGATATCGACCCTGAGTCGAATATGCTTCCACGTGCCACGCTAACTTCATTAAAACTTTTTTTGTTTAAAACACATGGATTGACCGATCAAAACCTTCATATTGCCTTGTGAAAACGCTTGACATGAAAACAACAACAATATGTTATAAACAGACACAATACTAAATCACATTTTATGTAGCATAGTGGTCAAATAAGCAGTCGGTTCACTACATTCGTGCGATCAGAGTTATCGCAGACGCGTTGCCGGTCTTTTATAGATGAAAGCTCTTGAAACGATGAAAACAATCACCCCGTGGAAACCCTTGACAGGTTATATTAACTGTACAGAGACAACCCTGGGTCAAGAGGAGGTACATAATTAATTTGTAATTACATTTACCTATCGGTGCGGCTCCGGCGGCCCTGAGATTGAGTGTCGGTCAACCGACGACCTTATGATATTAAGTGTGGACCGCACCGCGTTTACATTACGACGCATCTCATGAAGCGATACGCGAAATATTAAAATCTAATTTACATCAGTCTTCAGTAATTCTTTCAGTATTTACACATAAGAGAATTCCTTAAGAACATTTTTTTAACTACTGCCACCTAGAGGCATCCGCATTATTATCGTCGCGAAGGTGCCTTTCCCTCCAGGCTTATAAGTATCAGGTGGCCCACCTGGTGCTCATAAACCGCACGAAACGTGCAGTATAGTTGACATTCTGTCGGCGTCAATTCGGTTGCAATGGATACACTACTTATCATATTGCACTAAGAACACGCGTAAAATAGGTAATATCTTGGCCGTGTTTAGACACCGACCTTCTAGCCAGCTCACGTGGGACCTTGAACGCTGTTGCACTTGGCAGTTGTCCAGTTGTTTTGGTCTGACTTGTCTGCACCGTGTAATAGGCTCTCTGCATCGAGTGCCAAGTTTTCGTTCAAGGATCGAAATTCAACGAATAGGAAAGTTCAAAATAGTATTATGCTATATCTACTTAAAAATTATGGGAAATAATTCGAAAGGCTCTCAGATTTTTTTCATAACATCAAACCCATTGAAACCCATTGAAGAATCTATGACGTTTGAACACAATCTTCAAGATGGCTATGAGAAAGGATATCGACAATTGCTTGCTTTAAAAATAGTTTAAATAGTTAAAAAACGCTTTGTGTTTACTAGTAGGCAGTCCTAGGTTCAAACTTTTGACTCAGTAGTTGTAGTTTGTCACAATTCGACCTAACAAAATCGTGTTAAAATTGAATATAAAATAATTGTTTTTTTTTCGTGGTTCTTGATAACAAAAAAATCTAAATAAATAAATAAAATAATGTTTATTTCCGAGGGTATGTCAAAGTTATTAAAAGTATATCATCCAGTATCGCCACAATTCGCAATTTATAATAGGAATGAAAATATATATGAGAATCAATGAAATAAATTATTACTAAATGATGTGAAGTGAAATAATGTCAAAATAATGAAAAAGTCATGGAAGTCAATTAAAATGTAAATGTAAATTGTTAACTAAAAGTCACTATAGTGACATTTTGGGATAAGGAATCCTTTGAGTATATTTTTATATTTCGGTACGTCACCTTTGGATTGCCTGGTACTAAACAGGTAATTTATTGTAGACTTCAGGTACCATGTTGAGCACACGCTTACACAGAAAAGTAGGTACAAATTTATTAATAAATACCTTAGAATCATGTCTCCTATTTCGTAAAACGAACTCTGTCATTAAAAAAAAAACTAGGATTGGAACATACAAATAACGAACATTCTAGTATGTAAACTATTAACACGTAAGTGAAAACGTTGTTTCCTATAAATATATTTTTACAACTTTCACTAGTCCGCATTTGGACTTTAACATTTTTACATCTTAAGAACAACTCCATTATACGTTGAGCTGCCCAAAATACTTTGCGATACGCTTATGAGAGGCAACCATACCATGATAAGCTGCAATTAATGCATCTTTATTCAAAGTAGAGAACAGCTTCGATAGAGAAAATTAACTAATAATGCGTTTACACCTTTAATGTCTCGTTTCGTGTGTTTGGAATCAACAAATAAATCTAAAAAAATTATCATTTCTACACCTTCATTGTTACAGTAGCTTACAACTAATGATGGAATGATGTGTCGTTGACTAAAGTGCATAATGTTTGTCTTATTTAAATTAATTCTAAGGTAATTGTTATTAATCCAGTAAATTATTATTAATATGTCCTAACATGAAATTGTTAATATGTTGTCGTCGGCGAAAAGGGTCCTTGGTTTGTTTATGCACCTGGGGAAATCATTTACATAAATTAAAAATAAAAGTGGATACACGATTTCATAATGAACTCTCATTCTAAAGAATCCTTGGTTGTAAAT
This sequence comes from Eumaeus atala, assembly GCA_017140195.1. Lineage (NCBI taxonomy): Eukaryota > Metazoa > Arthropoda > Insecta > Lepidoptera > Lycaenidae > Eumaeus > Eumaeus atala. The sequence goes on along the minus strand of JAFELO010000012.1, from coordinate 139,271 downwards.
TAACATATTTTGATTTTGCAAAGTGCGTAATTTTAAATTGTGCACAATTTTATATGGATTGTTTTGGGACGCTGGATGTGAATCTTGGATATTATTATAAGTCAATGTTCGTAGTCTATTGTATTACTACAATTTACAAGTATTCTCATATTAGTGTGCCTCTTCCGTCTTTCGCTTAATTATTGATTGTTTCTCTAGCATTGCCAGAGCAAATCAGATTCAGAAAAACGAAGGATTCCGCACCAACGTACAGTACTTAAAGTTCACTGACCTTTACAAAGAAATTTCTTCGTGTTATTAAATTTTAACGACATTTTTAGAACAAAAATATACAATAAAACTACTTACATATAAAACCCAGTCCTTAGGGCTATGGGCGTTGGTTCCGCAGACGTACAGCCGAGAACCATCGCCCATTGGCTGGATCACTCGTATATGGTTGCGGCAGTCGAAGTTCTGAAAGAAGAGCAAAATGTTAAACACCGAAACAGGACCCTTCGACTTTTATACTATAAAAATACAGACAGCGGAGTTTTCACGACAAGTCTTCATTTTAACGACTGTTTTTTTTAACGATATTTTAACGATTATAAAAATAAATTTCAAACTGAATCGAGATGGCGATTCCGTCGGTCTAATCAATGTTTATCTAGATGGACGAAACAACATGAGATTATAATAATATAACATTTCTTTTATAGTACAGGGGGGCAACGTATAATACATCTGCCCATGAACATCCGCATAATTACTATATCGATGCGTTACCCTCCTTCCCTTATACCCTCCAATTGGCCATCATGGTCTCCTATCTTGAGTTGGGAGTGGCCAGTATGAAAGATGATCCTATCGTGCAACAGCCAGGTCAGAAGATGATCACCGTGCAGAATAAGGATTAGATTAGAACGATATAGAAGATTAATATTGTATGCCAGCTAATTTTTATAGTATACTAGCAGCCCCCGCGGTCGCACCCACATATTCCACCACCAATAAAGCTTTACATCGCCCTTAGGTGTATAGCTTCGTAAAATTCTGACGACTGCACCTGAAAAGGTCCCTACCTGCCAAATATCAAGTTCATAGGTGTTATATTTTCTGAGAATACATGATTAGACAGGGAGTGATTTTTTAGTTTTATAAATATCGATAATGGAGTGAACATACAGTCCGAGGCATTTTATAACTATTGACGTTTCTCCCATCCAATGGTCCACCGGGATCTCCCAAAACGCATAAAACGACGTTACAGCGATGGTGTCACTTTGCGGCTGTATCATGTAAGCTAGAGGCTGAATTGCTTCCGTCCAATTGATGCATTGCCCAATTGGACATTACTTCTTAGAAAACGATATATCACAATCATTTCAAGACTGACTTGATAACATAGATCTAATAAAGTATAATGTATGTAAACTTAATATTCTCAATAAACGTCATCTATTCCATTCTTACGATGATGATGTATTTTGGTCACGAAACTAAAGTATGAGTCCTGTACTGTTATAGTTTTGCCTAGCATGTAAATGCGTCAGTTGAATAGACCTGGGAGATACCTCTGGGCTCACGTCATACCGCTAATGCTGTCGTGTGTCATCTGATTTATGCGTTTTACATCCGATCGGATTAAAATTATGCCGATGTCTAAGTGTGTCGGTTGTCATTAGCTCCGATTGGTCGCTCGGTCTCTTATGCTAAAAAGAAGAATACAGCACGATAACAATTACAACAAAGCGAACAGCAGCCACATATCAAATTATATCAATTATTGGCACAACAGGGATACTGGCGGTTCGTGTAAGAGGATTTAATGTGTAGTGACGTAATTAGTTATGCGGTCTAGACCATAAACTGTTTAGCCAGGTCGTCGACGCGTAATGTTTATCGCAATACACTAATTAGTGCGTCATCGATATTCACTCGATTGTATTTTTCTCATAGATAGCCTTTGCTAACATAAGGAATATTTGGGATATATTATGTCGATTTTTTAAAAAAAATTAGGGGGGTTAACGAGAAATTGGTGCCTTTTTACGACTAACGGCACCCATGAACAGTATCCGAAACGACAAAGCAAAATTTTAATAGCTTATTTAAATTTATTTTTCAACGTAGTTTCCTTCCACCTCGAAGCATTTAGTCCAGCGCTTCTCCAATGCCGTTACACCAGTTTGATAAAATGTTTTCTCTAACCCTCAAAGTACTCGTCTACGGCGACAATAACTTTATCATTTGATGAAAATCTTCGGCCACCTAACCATTTCTTGAGATTCGGGAACAAGTGGAAGTCGGCACGAAGCCAGGATCTGGGGAACAGGAGGCATGCGGTAACAATTAGAAACGCATTTCTTGGAGTTAGGCAAATGCAACCCTTGACGAGCGCACAGGTGCGTTGTCGTATGGAATAAAATTTTCTTTTTGATTTCTACACAAAATTTTTGCAGCAAGCTTGCATAATACTTAATTTATTGTTTTCCTCTTCGCGAATAATCCACGAAAGTAATCCCTCAAGCATCCCAAAAACAGTCGCCATCAGGTTACCGAGCGACAAACCCATTTGTGCTTCCTTCGGCGCAGGTTTTCCGCTCTCAGTCCTCTGCTTAGATTTTTCTTTTGATTCAGGAGTATAATGATGAATCCATGTTTCATCTACTGACTCATAACACCGCAAAAACTCGCAGTTTCACGCTTGAACTGCGCCAAACACTCCGACGAATCATCCACTCGACGTCGCTTTTGGTTAACAGTGAGCAAACGCGGCACCCATCGCTTCATTCATAAATGTTGGTGTAAAATGTTAAAAAAAAAAAACGTTCAGAGGAAATGCTTGCCATCACTGCTATCTGCAACAACTTCAGATCATTCGAAACTATTTTTTGAATCTTTTTGATCATGTTCGGATTCGTGACTTCATTTGGACGGTAGACCTATTTGCGTTTGGCAGCTCGGTCTCCCCACCATGGTTCAAGCCTTGTCGTGGCGGTGGGGCTTAGTAGCCTGGGGTGAACCCAGGCGAAGCCAAGTGAAACGAAGGGGGATCTTTGCACCCCTCTTATAAGAAGAGGGGGCTTCAATATCAGGAGGAGGAATCGTTCTGGTACCCCTCTTATAAGAAGAGGGGATCTAAGAGCGGAGGTGGCGCTTCTGCGCACGGGGCGGGGGGCGAGGATGGGAACTTCACCCCATTGCACTGTCCCAAATTCGGTGGGGTTGTCCTGTAGTGCTGGGCAACCCCATCTGTGGAGGTGGAGTTGGTCCCTTGGGGGGCTGACTGGCCGTCGAGGTGCCCTGATGATTGTTGTGCCGGAGCACCTCACCAAGGGCGGCACTGATTGCACTCGCGGTGGTTTTTGTGGGTATTCGACACTATCATGTGCCGCGAGTCCCACACACCACTGGACCCCACCCGGGGCCTGTGAAGGCGCATAAATGCGTTTCCCCGTGTCCCCAAACAAAAAATGGCAGCTCGGTCTCCCACATTTAAAATCAATTGCACAGGTGCGAATTGTACTCAATGCAAGAGCAATATTACCTAAAATAATATTAAAAGTCTGACTTTGGTCTGGGTTGCTATTTCCCTTTTAAAACGTAAAATTTTATCACCGCACGAATTTGTTTCTTTCCATTGTTGAGAATATTTACGGCAGCGAAAGTTCTAGGTTTCTTAAATTTGGCGTTCTATTTTTGAAAAGATTCTAGAATATAATATAATAAATTTTGTTTGCCTATCTTTTTCTTAAATTCACGTTTCGGCCAGTTATCAATCAGCCTAAGTATTAGCCTGTTTAGTCGATACGAAAATATTAGATTCAACTACAAATAGCGTTTATCGACGGTTCCATGTCCCTTGCATCGTATAACATTTAGTTTGTTTAACTATTGTGTCTACAGTCATGAAAGTGAATGGGTTAGTTGCCTTAGGAGGTAGTAGAAGTCACGCCTGTGGAAGTTACTGGCTCACGCTTGCGGACATCGAAATGATAAACTTTTGAAATCAACAAAATATTATATTGTCTGTTACACCTCATGAAGTGTATAGTTTTTAAGAGAGATATTTTTTTTTTTAGTAAGAGTCGGAAAACTGAATAAATAACTGACTTCCGTAGACATTCACACAATTATGTATTGCTTATGTGTCGTCCAACTTTCTCTCCTTCCCTCCTATGGGCTCAATTCGATTGACTGATAGATCTATCTAGCGAATCTAATGACCAGGAAGCTCAAGATTGTATGTGACTGTTACAAAAATTGACCAACAATAAAGCTCGACAGTTGACTAGTTGCCTCAGCAGTTATAAACACACAACGTGTAGTCTAGTCCACCATCAGATAGTAACAGCGGTGTGAGCGCACTTGTGATTATGGAAATTTGGCCCCACTTAAATATTGGACAACCAATTAGTATTCTGCAGACGAATATGCACCGCCCATTATTACACTGGACACAACGATTTGCAAAATAAGCAATTGTTGTATTTGAGTCCATTAATGATAAACAAATTTGGATAAATGTGTAAACAGCTTGTGGCATAAGGCCATCTGTCAAATCACCGTAGCTGTTTTAACAAACATCGGGAATGTTTGACATCACAATAAATCACGGTACAATTGGTTAAGTGTTTATATTGTATTTTTTTCGTGTAAACTTAAGACAGAACATAGGTACGCACATGTCTTGATGCACATGACATGACGAGGTTTAAGAATGCGGACATGAGCACATCGCACTGTTCATATATTTATGGAGCTGTATTGTTAGACTATCTGACTATCCCTTTTAGAAATCTTCACATGTACAAAGAAAAGGAATAATAATTAAATATGAATCGGCCACACTATATATTCAGGTACTTTCGCTTGAACTAAAAGGCAATAATGCGTCCTAATCAATAATAATATGCAGGGTATTTTGTAAGACGCTGTACAAAATCACAGAGTGACTCCAGACTAAATTCTGATTCCTAAAACTTTAAAATAATAGGTACCTACAATTTGACCTAATTGTCTTTGAAATTCTTACTGTGTGGTTTACTAGTGAGGTACTTAAGGACCACGGCCACTCTGCCAAGAGTGAAACTACTCGGAAGAGGAAGATCGGGCGCCCGCTAGTCGCCCGTACCACCTTCCGTCCATCCCGGGGTCTTTGGATTTTGGGCGTTGCGAGCTTCAATTGATATCATGCGGTGTGATTATGTAATGAAAGATTTCTACTGTTCCAAATTCACAAAATACGGTGAAGTTTACTATGTACAAAAGCAAGATTTTCGTCTTATAGTTTTGTTGGTTGTTTAGGACCTACCGTATCTTGAAAGTGCGATATTTTACATTACAATTCACGTTTTATATATGCAGGCAGATATGTATTACACTATGACAAGTCAGTGCGCTATTGATCACCTTGTGTTTTATCCGCATGTCTATCAATTTTTTAATTAGTCTTATCGACGTCTTAAGTTTATGCGAATGTTTACTCATCACAATAAAACTAAGAAGAGGTAATGCCATGCTGCATAGGAGGAGGTAGTGACATGCATAGTGCATGACATTACATCCTCCTATGCAACGGAATTGGGCCGGCACGACCGGGGAGGTACCGCTCACTCACATAATACCACCGTAAAGAGACATCTTCAGTGTCGCGTTTCGTGCGTTTTGTGAGTAGCCGGTGGCCTATTTGAGGGAGGATGGCAAAGCATCGGCATAGTAAACATGTGAATGTTCGTGGCCGTCGGTAGTCGTAAAAAGGCTCTGATCGCTCGTTTGCCCCCTATTGTATAATATGTAAAAATAGTTTTATTGTAATGATTTTCCATAATTTACATCATTTGTATTGCATTCTCTTGCAATATTTCGAAAAGCAACACAGTCCAATGTGTTTATATATCGGGCTGCGGCGGCTGCGGTCGGACGAGAGATTGAAACTAATTTTCTGTACGTCACGACGGGAGCCGGGCACGACCATTGTTCGGATATTCTGTCAGAATTTGAATTTTACGAAATACACGCCAAAAGGAAATATCGCATTGCTTTTTGTGCAACGCGCAGTGATTCGTCAGTCATCATGACTGGCGCATTTGATTTGAAGGGGAAAAAACGTTGACTTACTTCAGTGTTTATTTGTATGAAATATTTTCATCCATATATTGCTATACCTAAAATGAGCTTGGATGCCGGCTAGACTTGTTTATCGAAATCGATCCACAGACACGAGCATAAGTCAGTATGAATGACAATTGTCATTCTCACATAAAACATATAAGACGCACACTAACTAGATGTACACAGCAGTTTCACATTTCAACCTTCATGTACCAAATTTCTCACGACAAACAGAGAGTTAGAGGCATCTTCGGCTCATTAGAGCCAATTAAGAGATACGTCATGCTGTATAACTAAATATGACTAAAGAGGATATGCAGAGGGTGCAAATGGTGCAACTTCGAAGCGACATATGGAACTGTGATATTTACTAGATTCTCGGAGTTCCTGGACCAATTGGAAAGAAAAAAATGCGAGCAACATGTTTGTATAGCCACGTGAGATTGTTCTTTGTCACAAGCATGCATTATGGAGTATTATTATTAGCTACTATCACCAGCCATATTCTGAGAGGAGTTATCTGTAAACGTATCGTTGTTATACATTTGGGATACTTGTCAATGTGTTCGGGCTCAATTTCCATTTCCTATGAGGTGTGCTTCATTTCAGTTTAAATATAACGTATAAAACTACAATATTGACTCTAGCTAAATTCAGAGTGTCGGTTGTCGTAACGGTGTGAGCGCGACTCGTAAAAATTTACTCTAACATTTTTACCTAACGCGTTAAAAGAAGTATATATAGATAGTATATCTATAATCGGGCGACTAGAATTGTAATAGGTGGCCGAAAAGTAGTTTTATTACACTAAAATATATTGAATCTCTTATAATCTAGTCATTGCAGGTAATACAAAATCATTAGAGCAAATCGTTTTCTTACACATTTAGTTTTCGCGAGAACGGGACAATAAACAATTAGGAGAACTTGAACATTTTCACGTAAAAACTTGGGCGTTTCCTGGCTCGGGCTCAGGGGCAACTTCTCTAGATTGTTCTAAAGTAATTATCGGATTAATATACTAGGACCCGTTTATCCGTTGTAGTGACGCGGGGAAACTGTTTCCTTCGAACACAATCAGAATTAAGCAGAACAATCAGCTCGCGTCTAAGTTTCTTTTAACGGCTCTTGCCATTCGCATAACTCCCAAGTAATGCTTCCGATCGGTCCATTTCGTTAATTATTCGCCACTTCGTACGTAAGTCGATTTATGGCGTCGGCTTTACTTTTTCGCCATTTTTCCCGACAAATGGCTCCTGGACTAAGATTTATTACATCAACCTTTTAGAGTAAAAAAAATAATGCAATTTTAAATTGTACGTCTGAAAAAATAATGCCTAAGTGCTTTATCGAGGTAGTGTTTTGCGCGTCGCGAGAGTAATGAATGTTGAACATCATATACCTTTATCTGGCATAATATGATTCTACTAATTAATTACTTTGTGTAACTTTTTTTAATAAAATTAATTAATAATACTTGTAATTTAACAACTATCATAATTTTTATAAAAAATATGAATCTGACACTTAAGAAATTTATGATACAATACATGACACGTGTAGTTACTAAATCTGTAATGAAGTAACAACAACAACAACTTCACATCGTCACTCCAGCATCTATTGAGGTAGGCAGAGTGAACCGAGTGCCACAAGTTACGACATAATCCGATAAAATAGTTTTATTGTATACGTAACATTTACCATAGCTACAAAGTTTGATAAAGGCGCTTTAAACATAATTCAAGCATCAAAGAAGCTGATTCAATTTATTTTGTCTTAAATTTCATTGATTCAGTTTGGACTTAAAATAACACGCGAGTGTCGGAGCGTTGGACGCCTTAAGGAATTTTGCCAATGGCGTTTTTCCAGCCTTTTTCGTGTTAAGACATCGTGTTTAGAGAAAGAAAACTCCTCGACAGCGAGAAACTTTGGTTATAGCTTTCTCGAGTAGTCGTTTCTCCCACGATCAGGGTAATAGACTGGGGTATATTTCTTTTTTATGATCTTCTTTTAATTCTAATAAAACAAATTTTCTTTTTTTTTCTCCGCCGCTAAACCGAAATTTGCGACATTTTTTATAAGACTTTATGGTTTAGGATAAAGTTGGGAGTTTGTGTAATCTACTTTTTAGTTGGGGCCGATTTTGTAAGGTCTTGACTTAAAATATTGCGTGTAAAGTTTCACTAATAAAGATTTTTTTTGCAGGTATCGAAAAAGTCATTACACGTCGTTCGATTTATTCGGTAGTGTAATCGTAGTTGTTTTAAATACTCTTACGAATCTCTTTTTGCTAATATTCCAGTTTCATTAAAAAAAAAAAAAATTTAAAAGACAGACAGGTAATAGAGGAACCCTATTAGGAATCCGTTTGTCATCCTGTAAACATTGAATTTTAATTACCATATGTAGATACCGTAAAACGGTACTATTTATCAAAACAGTCTGTGCATATTATATGTGTAAAGAAATCATTAGTAAATTAATACATTGTATTGATTTTTTGACGACCGGCAGGCTCGGCTGGTAACGTGGCGGTTAGTACGCGTGTTACGCTAGAGGTCGCGAGCTGGAATCCCGCCTAGGTCATGGATGTATATATGTGTTATAAGTATTTCTATAATAAAAATCTTAGATAAATTAGATGTCTTAAATTTATAAAAATATTCAATGACATTAAATATATTTTCGATTTCTAGTACCTGTGACACAAGTCCTTTCAGTACTTGGCATAGGGCTAGGCGATCGCGGTGTCCACAAAATGTATTATAAAACATTCATTTTAAATTCTTGTTATCTTAACTATTGTACATACTTTCTGTCGCATTAACAAAATCATAATACGTACATTTTTATTAACCATTAAGTGATATAATCATTAACTTATTAATTTAAAAGAATTAAACAAATAAAATCATTCTTACTAGATGCTTAGTAATATAAAACGTAGACTAGTATAAGTAAACTTATTGGTTGTAATAATATATCACAAGAATATTACCAACGAAATAAATAGCTACATAACAGCAGGGATTCCACACCAATCGGATAAGTGCATTATCGTATTAGCGGATCGTACTTGTTACAATCAAGATCGCAATCTCAAGACGTCCTATAAAGAAGAAATAAAACAAATATTGCTTTTACGTTGCGATTGTAAATCAAAATTAACGGCCTTAATATAGCGTACAGAGCGTGGCTTTAAGCTCCCCGCTATGAAATATGCCGGCCGCCCGCCGTTCACTGTTAAAAATGGGATTAACCCTTGATGGAAATAGTGCTAGTTGTGCGCTCCCGAACAAAGGAATCGCAATTGATTTAATGAAGTAATAACCTTAAGTTTCCTCTCTGCTGTGGATAGTGTGCATTTTAATTTAAAGCGAATGTTGCAGTTTTATAATATTATTTTGATCATATAAGGGACCGTACACGCATTGTTGATATTCAGATGTGTTGCCTTACTTCCCCCATCGCTCTCAAATGGGCCACTGGAAAATACAGTGGCATAGCTATCGCTTTGGGGTGGTATCACATAAGAGGTACCGCCATGATCGACCCGGCCAAATTCGGATGCAAGGCATGTATGGTGAGAGATAGTGCCATGCTGCATTGTAACGAAATTGGGTCAGCATGACCGAGGTGTCGATTGCTCACATAAAACCTCCGTAAAGCGACAGCCATTCTGTCGCTTTTGTTGTGATTTGTGAATAGCCAGTGGCCCGTTGGTGGAGAGGAAGGCCACGCATCTACAAGACAATAATGCGGATGCCTATGGGCGTCGGTAGTCGTCGTAAAGCTCCAATTGCTCGTTTGTCCCCGTGTGATATAAACAAAATGCACTACCACGGCACTGGTAAGGACTATAGTGCTACTACAACTTTTACTTTTTTGTATGTGTGATCATATTATGCTTGTGTGTGTGTGTGTGTTGCAAGTGTGTATAAAATTTCTTAAAATAATCAGACCAACCTCCGTCTTGCCCTTTGACACACATTGCGCCACGTTGCTCGGCTCCAAGTTAATGGCGTCCCTCTGAAAGTTAACGGGAAATATTATTAAACACAAAGTGACTATGCTTAAAGAATAGCGGCAGTAAAATGGAAACTTACATCACAATGTGTTGAGCTTATATTGTTCATGTTCAATCGGTACAGCCGGTCCCTGGAACAAAAAAATAATTAAAAAATGCCATGCACAATTTACTCATGAAGTTTCATAATAAATTATAAAATGTTTCGTGGTGGCATAACTTAGGGACACAAAAATAAACTTGTTGTTAATTTTTTTAATTATGACAGTCTAATTGAGTTGTCACGAACAGTAATACTCGCTTTAGCCAATTTTAGGCTACGGTGGTATATTGGGGCTAGTTAATAACGAATGAAATGAAAGTATTTTCACTCAAAGTTGAATTATAAAAATGACTTCTTGAACGTCAACAAAAAAAAATCTAGCGCTGGTTCAACCCGAACCGTGTCCTGAGAAGAATCGGCGAAGAAAACTCAGCACGCAGTGTACATTACAGTACACGGGGGTGTGCGTGCAGCCACATGTGCATTCTCTATTCCTTAACTTTACTATTTCGATGGGACAACAAAATAAATAAATAAATAAAATAAATATTTCCAGCCATCGAAAAAAAAAAGAAAAGAAATATTACATTATGATCATAGCCATTAAAAAGAAAGTACTTTAAAGCGACACCTTCCAGGCAACCACCACATAAAAGATGTTTTGCATGGAGAGAGATAGGGCCGTGTTTATAACAAATATTTTTAAATATAGACAAACACACACACTTACATACATACACACACACACACACACACACACACACACACACACACACACACACACACACACACACACACACACACACACACACACACACACACACACACACACATACATACGACGATAAACTGACACAAGAGGAGAGAAATCAGGCGCAGGTCTGACACGTGCTCCGAGAGGCGTAACGCTTGTATTGATTATCATCCAGTGAATACGATCCTTCACTTCGACCGCTAACGAACAAAAATGGCGTATTTGTAAACTATTTTAAACTTAGATTAAAAAAACGTGTTCGCATTGCCAACATGCTACGTAGTACAGGAAATTTCTACGTATAATTTTTTACTCGAGTTACGCGGCTACGCGGCGTGCGATAACTCGTAGCAAGTGGCTCCTAAATACAGGTCATTATTACTTGACAGTTTTAATTTTACATTGAGACAGATTGTTCTTCTATTGATAGACTCTATGCGAACCTTTTTATTTTTGGTTTAGAAGATAATGAATTTACGGATTGCCCCCGGTCTTGGCAGGATCCGACGGGTTTGCGACACACGCAGATGAACCGAATCCAAAGTTTTAAAAGATATTGGCTACTTTTACTGATCCATCTTTGAAAGGACAGATATCCTGGTCTGCTTAAGATAAAAATCGTATAAAGCCTAGCAAATGCATTTATAATTATTTTCCTCTTACTTCTATAATTCTATCACTATTCAATAAAATAAATCAACATATTAAAATCGTGCCAACTGATTCCAATCCAATGAGTTTTGGCCTTTTTAAAATTAAGCCAAGGCTATGGATTACATGCAATATAGCAGTCACACAAAAGTTTCTAATTAAAAAACGCTTCAACCTCTGATCAAAAACAACAGTTAGGTAGTTTTATGGCGTGTAATGAGCAAGAACACGACAATGTATCGTTGCGTGGAAGCGTTGTAGCGTTTATTGGGAATCGTTTTGTAACTCAAAATGTGATACGTTATGTTATCGGCTTTCCGTGACGCCTCCTATTGACCTCATTTTTATTAGATATTTTCCGATCGGCTGTATGTTGCTCTAATTACAAGAAGTTTTCTGTTTCCATTGTAAAAAGTTAGCAGTTACATTCTTAACGTCTTGTAAATCGATAACGCTTGCACAAATCGTTACGAATGGGAATCCTGCGAGCGAGATGCTCTCTCGCTTCAAGCCGTCACTTTCACACCATAGGAAGGTACACAAATCTATTTCTTTTAAGTTATTTTTCATATCAGTTTTGTTAACTTATATTTTATTTTTTGAACTTTCGAAGTCTAACAGCCCTTATGATAACTAAAAAATTGTTTTTCTTTTCAGTCTTTTCACCGCTCGGGACGAGTGAAGCAAGATAATGGGCAACGGGTTAGGCGCGCAGCGTAGCGTTTCGTGTGCTCTTTTATTACCTCGTCTATGATAGGTGTATATAGGTATGCATGTATTTCGCCCTTACGAGTAAACCAGGGTGCGCAAGATAGCGTTTTGTTCTCTTTGCAGGCACATTATATTGCTCTCACTGGCGATCCCCACAATTGGATGCCATACGTACATACTGGCTTAACGAAAGAGTTGATTGACACAGATCTATTAAAGAACGTTTATCGTGTAAAATTATATCGCCCACAAGCCGATTAAGGTAAACCGTTACTTTCATAAATTATTATTAAAAAAAAAATGAAAAAGGGATCCTAGAATCCTGTATCCCACTACAAGGAAACACAGCACTGTCGACATAATATTTTATTACATTATATTTCAATTACCCTTTATCTATAGGGACATCAAAAGTAATCATTGAAATCCACATTTTGCACTACACAAACAGTTTTAAAAAAGTCTTGAAAAAGATATAAAAATAAAAATTGTAATAATAAGGTAAACAAATATTAAATTTATGCCATAAAAAATATTGAAAATGACTGTGTATAAAACTATTGAATATAGGTATTTTCCAAGGTATCCCCAATAAAAACGTAAATAACATAAGCAAGCAAGAAATTTTCTGTCATAAAAAGATTGAAAGAGATTAGGGAATGCATCACTTACAGTTTAGTGTAGTACTTTATTACCTATGGAACCCAATAACTGTTAATGCATGCAAGTCACGCGTTTACCAGTTTTTATGTTAGTAGAAATAAGGTAAGCATAGGTAATTTACCTATGTTTAATTTACTACGCACATTAAAACATCATCGTTATTTTTATTTGTTTTAAATTAAAGGATCCTGTAAACACTGCTTGAACGTGGGGATCGATTATAATTCACTATAAAACTAGATTATACATTTTACAACGAATTGTGTATAATGCATCTTTTGAAGTTCAGGTAGAACTTCACTCTCTGAATCAAAAAAATAATATCGCTGAACTTTGATAAGCGAACGGCATATACATATTCCATTTCATTCGTCTGTGATGCATAATAATAATTATTGTAAGTGGTGAGAAATTAAACTTTATTATTACTGTTAAAATAAGTAAGTCATATTAAATAATATTAATGTTTTGTCACTAAGAGGCATTGGAATTAGAGAAGTTCATATCCATCCCTACTAGGTATTAGGTAGTACCTTATATCTGGTCACTTTATATGTACACACTTTATGCGACAGCACAGGTGGCTTCACGCCTTTATTCTATATGAAAGCAACACTACCTCAGGGGCTTCAACTGCGGCTGCAAGACTGACAGTTTTTGTGTTTAAGGTCTAGATGGATAAATTAAGAATACGGCTTTTATACGGCTTTTGCCGATTTGTAGCGCAAATCGACCCCCTCCGTCGGTGAGGAGGCCGGCCTCCTCAGACAAGCCAAACATTGAACGAGCTCAATTATCCCTATCCACAACACCGCAACTAAAACGTCATCGTGCGCGCGCCGTCCCACTAGAGTGGGGAGGGGACCGCTTCCCCCTTTCGGTCCCAAAAATAATCACTATGGGGTACGCCCACAATCAACCCGGTTCATCTCTTCCCATCTGCGGGAAAAGAGGGGGGTCTGTCCCCCTATCGTCTCCCTAAACCTGAAGACAAAAAAGTCTTCGTAGTCAGTCGAACTGTTGAGGCTGGACTAGCGCCGCCAACCAGTATTAGGTCCCTACGAAAAAAAAAGGTCTAGATAGATACGTTTTTGTCGCACCCTATATCGTCCCATTTTATATTTTCATTTAGAAGTTTTAGCCAGTTTTCTCGCAAGGATTCAATATTTATAACCATTAAATCTGTAGCGAATAATTTTGGATCCTTCCGCATATGTTAATAGCATGTTTCCTCAGAAGATTCCAAAAATATACATAGCACCTGAAATATTTGAATTTAACTTATTTCTACAATAAATCAATCTTATGTAGTGAAAACATTTTTTAAATTAGACATACAGTTTTTTTAAAGTAAAAAGTTCGGAACCTTTAAATAAAATACACGGACTGTAAATTTCACATATTTCAAGTGCTGCAATACTTTTGACGTGTATGTAAATATTGTTTTCAAAGCGAAAGATAAAAAAAACGAAGAATGTGCTGTTAAAAAATAACACTTACATTGCACCGACATATAGCGCATCGCGCTTCGAGTCCGTGAAGAAAGTCCTGTAGTACAGCGTGCCGCAAGAGAATTCCCGAACATGATCTGAAAAGAGGAAATTACGCCTGATGAATATATTATCAACTTGAAAATATGAAACATTTTTGTGTTCGTGTGAATTCATCCTACATTTTGTGGCCAGAATATTTATAGCGATGTTAAATGTGAGCCCATTGAGTTTGCTTTTCAGCTATTTTTATGTGATTACACAAGCACTTTTACGTGTAAACTGTCGTAATAACGATAGTTATAAACTCGAAATTTTTAAATGAAAGATAAATACGGCAGTCCTTATTTTATTTTTGTCAAATACAAAATTCATATAGAAAAATGAAAATCGATACTAATAAGATAATTTTGATACGGAATACTATTTAAGTCATACGTGAAATGTTATTAAATTTGATTTAAATTTCACCATGATCTTTGCCCAAAATTAAGCAATTAAAATAAAAATTCTACGCAAACTAAGTCACTTAAGTAAAAAAATATAATTACAAAAATCTGGCTGCAGTGTAAAGTGGGGGGACAGGTAATTTAGTGCATAGGAGACATAATGGGGACATTGATAAAGAGGGCAGGGAAGATAGGGGATCCAGTCACGCACCACCAGGTAGCGACGGCAATTCTGTTCGATATCGTCGAAATAAAAGTGAGTTAACTGGAAATCGTAAAAACGTACGTGATCCAATGCAATGGCTGAACTCCAGTGTCATGTTTAATAAAATACGTTTTTATTTGCGTGCAATTGTTTTTCACTGGACAATTGAATATTTAATTAGGTAAAGTGATTTGTATATGAATACAATACAAAATTACTTTCATTATCAGATTAAGTTACGGCAAGTGTCTATGCAAGTCCGAGCTACCTTCACCCAACCTCACCGTAAGTCCGTCGCCTTTATTAAGAACCACATGAACAGCGTCGGGATAGCCGTGATCGCTGACTCCTTCAAGCTCATGACGGGCGACTTATAAAATACTCGCGATGAACCCCGGCTTCACCCAAAAATAACAGGAGCGGAATTTAGACTTATGGCTGTATCATATGTTGACGCGTGCAACGCGTCCTCCCTCCCTTCTCCTCTACCAAATGTCACCAGAAACTGACATTCGGCTGTACTGCTGCATTGCGCTGAATCTTACTACAAGTCTGAAAACTATCGTATATTTTGCTTTTAACATGTAAGCTGTGTATGCCATATGTAAATTAGTTACAAGACGAAAATTCTACTTTCTCCATTCCAAAATAAAACGGAACGATCTTGTAATTTTATTTCCCGGCATCTGTCGGCCCCGTCAGATGTTCACACGGAGTGCGAACAAGTAACCGTATTTAGAAACGTATTTCGAGCATAAACGCTGAATATTTACAAGCTTTATAAATGTTACGCGGGGCGTAACTTTAAAAAAACGCCAACATCCCTGACACACGTAAGACCAGCTCGCGCGGAACACTTCAGTGCTCCGACACCTCTATATAAAATACATTTTTGTCGAAGCCAGCCGTCACTGTCTTTTGTACAGCCTCCAGCTACATTTTGTACTGAATAGTTAAAATTTGGCTCATATTTTGTGTCCCGTATGAAGAGTTGAATTTTAAACTCCGACACTGTACAATTTGGCTTCCTCAAATTATTTTTTGTATTTTATTAATTTTTGAATAATACTTTGTATATAAGCTATATATGTAGCCTTTCTTGTAAGTTATTTGTTATAACTTCCAAATGGCCGTTTGCGAGTTAGCGTAAGAATTCGTATGCTTCATTCAAATATAACTGTAGTGTAAACCAGCTTCTTGAAAAAAATGTTTACGTTTTAATGTGCTTAAACTGGAATCATCGTTAAAATTTAATTACAATGGTATTATTTCAATATATTGAAAACCAATATAAAGATAACGAATTTAACGATAACGGATACGTACAAACGGTTTAGATGTTGATTAACGACGGATTCGGTAATCTAGTAAGATGGCCGTAACATAGAAAATACTTAATACAAAATTTAAAGAGGGAATTAATAATACTACTCACAAACCGCACAAAACGCGACACTGAAGATGTCACTTTACGGCGGTATTATGTTAGTGAGAGGTAGTTGTAAAATCTGGATATCATTTAATATTGCCCCTACCTTTGATCTTCGATGAAATGGATCTCAATACACGTTAAAGATTGCCTGTACATATTATAAAACCAAGTTTTCGAAGGTTATCTATCTGTATGTGAACAAATTTATATGAGCAATTTCCGAGAAAGATTTTAGTGTATATTTTATTAAATTATCATTATTTGAACACCTTAGCAACGCATTATTTGCGATGGTGTAAAAGCAGCATTCGCGAAAGTATCGCACAGAGAATAAGACGAGGGAGTTGGAATAAGACAGCGAGTGTGAGCTGGGGCCTGCGAGTCGCAGCCAGCATGCTACACAAAGCCGGCGGGACATCTGCGCGCCACCTCTGCACAATTTACATATGTGAATATTCCGCTACACTCGTGTTGACACTTCGCTGTATGAAATTGATTTAATAACAACAAACGTATAAACTCAAAATATAAAGCTGTTCCTATAATACATGGGTTGAAGCAGAAAAATACACGAATTTATCAAACGGCCAACGCCAAACGTTAATAAATACTGAGGATATGAATACACGATGTCTTAATTTAATCCTGCCCGATTTGTAAGAGTTCCATAAGAAACTCTAAAAGTCGTATGACAACGTAGCAACAGAGAAGACAAAATATTTTATTAAATCCACAAAATGTATAAAAATAATATAATTAACATAAATAAAGTTATTTATAATTTTAGTTACTTTTTATTTATAATTATAATCTCACTACACGATTTTACTGAAAAGTGTGTTGTTCAAAACAGGCCTATTATTATATCTGTCGGTATTTATGTTTATATTGATTTAAAGCTGTTCTTAAAATACCATTAGCTTAAAGATATTTCTTAAGACAATATGTCTTGGTGTAAATTGACTCTTATTTCGGTAGTGCCGGAACGCAAATGTCAAATTTATCTTTCTCGAAACGGCAATGGGGGTCGTCATGCAAACCTTCATCTATAAACATAATAACCCAATTTCTCAGTTTAATGGCGTCAAACATAATCCTACAATGTGATCCTTACACATCATAAAGCCGGCAAACTAATACCGTGAAAACATGTTACATATTTACTTTCATATGACGTACGAGAACATGTCTTCTTCATTAGCCCCCATTAGATTTCATTGTCAATTATAATGTATGACGTGTTTTGTGACACGACAGTAGAAATAATGTAAGGGTGACAGTCTGTATTAGTTTAATATATTTATTCATGTATGTTCCATTTGTAAGTAAGAGTTTTCAGTAGCTTCCAGTGGGTAGCGTTTGGTCTCTATGTTTAGCTTAGCTTAGTCTTCCATTATACACACAAGTGTTATTAGGTTATATCTGCACCAAAAACCATATCAATTTAATAGGTTTTGCGTGCGAATATATTTTTGCATCTAAATTATAAGTAAGATTAGTAGGGTTTTAAGTGTGTGACGCCGCATGCGAATAATATGTATGGCAAGCGGACCATTTCATATCTTGTACCGCGATTGTTTAACGAACTACCCCCAGAAATACGCGATACTTTAACCCCGGCTAACGTAAGAACAAACTAAAGTGATATTTTTTTAAACAAATTAAAAAACAAAATTACTTATATCGAATGGATAAACTTAAACTAAGTAATTAATATTTGTAACATGACTATGCCGCCTTAGTATCTAAGCAATGAATTAATAAGATACATTTCCCTTTTTAATTTACTAACACTGTTAACCATTTCCTATCAACGCCGATAACATGAACGCAAACCTAATCGGTTTGTAATAATGAACATTATCTGTAATTTTGTGTAATACTGTAAATAAATAAACAAAGTACTGTGTAAAGCAAAGCATGTGAAATCCAGGTAGAGGTAGTGCCATGCTGTATAGGAGGATATAGCACCATGTATGGTGCATGACACTACATCCTCCTATGCAACGGAATTAGGCCGGCACGACCGGGTTGGTACACCACACTCACATAATACACTCTTAGGTGTCGCGTTTCGTGCGGTTTGTGAGTGGTCGTTGGCCCATTGGAGGGTGGGGAGGAAGGGCGGCAACGCATAGGCATAGTAATTATGGTCGTCGGTAGTTGTAAAAAGGCTCCGAATTCTCGTTTGCCCCCTGTTCTATAGAAAAAAGATTAGTTCGAAATAAATTGTACTATATTAACAAACTGCCGTAAAATATCATTATTTTCATTCGACCTTTGCCCTATATGTTCGTACACGAATACAGTTTACTTATTGTTTAGACAGCTATTGAAAGAGAGGAAACTCATTCGGGCCGAAGTCTCTACAAAAGTAACATTCGATTGAAGTGTTCGAATAAAATTCATATCGGAGCCAAAACATGCGCCAAGAGTGGGTTTTGTATAAACGTTATTTCGACACGTTCTATTAACAGAAGGAGGATCTTCCTGTCAAGAATATGTACAATGAATTCATGTATTTCCTTGGAACACTCTATGGAGCCCAATATCTGACGGATTTAGCTTGAGAATACCGTAACATTTAACTCAAATTTGCCATTGGCATGGTGTTGTTAAAGTGATGGAGTTTCACAGTAGACTTATGTGTTTTTACGATTTGATTTGTTCTTTTCTTTATTTTACATACTTGTTTGCTGTAAAATAATAATTTCTTAGTGCGATCAGCATGTGGCGGTTACCTACACCGTCACCTGGGGGAGGAACTTGCACAGCGTCATCTTGTGGCTGATGATGGTGTTGGATGAACTTTTGTGGGGAAACAAAGGGCAAAGGGATATCTATAATTGATACAGATCCAGAACTATCTTGCTTAGAAAATATGAATGAACCATTATACTTACAAGGTCAAATGTGGGCAAAAAAATTACCTGGCTATAGAATTGACCAAGGTAAATAATGTACTAGGGAATACCAGGAATCGTTTTGTTAGAAAATATGTGTAAGTTAGTTCTACGTGGGGAAGAAAATGTAGCAACATCGCGCTGAAGATCTCAAGTCGATATTTGAAGCAGAAATGTGTCGGTATGTAACCGACCCATTTCTGCTTCAGAACATCAAATTGTAAAAAATCTCCCGACAACCAGCAGACATGTGTATTGTGTAATGGCTGGATCATACTGTTTTGTCCAGTATGTTGGATTAGACTGTTATATTTGAGTAATATTGCAAAAATCTATGTCGAAAACTCTCCGTAAAAATGCCAACTACGTTCTACTGAACCTAAAGACGTCCAACATTTCCACATCACTCAAAATTAGCTCATGATAATATGCGTGTGATTTTTCACTGTCGCCGCGGGCCTCTAAAGTATTAAACGATTTCACTAAGCCTCGAATAATAAAGTTATACGGCGGATTTATATGAAATAGCGCGCAATGTTGCCTGTGCACAGGTACAGATACAATAAAATATTTTAGGCGGGCTCGACACGGCGCTGTCGGAGTTATCTTTGTGACTGACAATCATGTATTCACCGTGGGATGCATTCTCGACTCAATCTGGTGTTCGATTTATAATAAAACATTCCATTGCATAATGCATTTTGCTATTTTTACATACGCTCAGTTTATTGATGCGACAACTTCTTTGGTAAAACCCGTAACTGAAAATATAGAGTATAAAACTAACGTAACGTAGTGTAGCTTAGATAAATTCTTAGCTTCGAAAAGTGATGATATAGAGTCAGCGTAATCGCGGGTAAAGTAATAAAACAAGTTATTAAAATTATTTTTTTATGTTTAAATATTAAGTTTTTGCTACTCTCTTTTAGTGTAAACTATGTGTTATGTACAATGAATTAGAGAATCAATACCGGCAGTATAGATACAAAATTTCTGCGATATTAAATGTTTCGCGGGTATACCCACTCCTTAAATGTGCACAGACCATTTAGAGTAAGTTGTAATGCCACAGCCCCAAAATTGTATGGCGATGGTTCTTAGTCCGGTAAGAACGAAGTTGTAGTGCTCTTAAGGAAGTACAGTGTTCATTCTTAGCACCTTACAATAACCGCAGGTCCCATTAATTCAGAAATATGCTAGCCTTTTTGCTACGGCTATTTCTTTATTTCCGAAGTTTGAATTTCAATATTTTAAATAAATATTGAAATTCGAACGGCAAAATAGATGTGCCGCACGGCAACCTGTGTGTTTCAAGGTCAAAAATCGCCATTCAACACTTTGTCGAGGCAACGAAAACAATAATAAAATAGATTTACATGACCATTGATTTACATATATACCGAGACGCACAGACATGGTTCCGAAACCGTCCGTAAAAAATATGTGCACAATGAATGTAAGATATTGAACTGCAATCTCGTATCTTGTATTTTTGTAAATCGATGGCTCAAGGACATAGAATTTTCACTTTGGCTGATCAATTGGAAACACTAATGTCTGATCGATGACATAATACTTAGGCTGCCACGTTAGCGCCACTAAAGTATAATTATAAATTTTATTTTGGTATAACGTGAAACCAAATTGTAGTCAAAGTTAGATTGGTCTGGAAATGGTATCAAGATTTGATGTCTGCACGCAACCCGTCCAAGCAGAAACACGACAACGGCTTCGAAACTAATTACGCTACAAAGTGTTTATTCGTTGAGT
>JAFELO010000012.1:95689-111574 GCA_017140195.1 Eumaeus atala | reverse complement strand
GGATTTTAATTTTTTTTTATCGAAAAATATAAACTATATTAACGAAGTGGTTTTAATACTTCAAGCATAAACTTTTTACTCATACATATCAACAAATATATCATACGTTTTAAAAGAAGCCAACTCGACACAATCATCAAAACTGTTTGTATGAACTATCGGGTTACAAAATTGTTTAATTCGACGCTCGTGGTCCGTAAATTATTATTTCGCCGTTGGACTCCTACTGCGAGGTGACCCTCTGACCCTCGCCGCCCCTTGACCAATGTCACTGTGCTCATGCGATAAAACAATTACCCCGCCGAAATCCTGTTTGTTACATTAGAATTAACGAATCGCCAGGCTGGAAAAAAATGTAATATATTTAGACGTTTATTTATATATTATAGTTGTTAGTGCTTGAAGGGAAAACGTCCAACCATCGGCCCTGCACCTGACTTCTCTCCGGTCGTGTCGGATTGCGATCACATCAGAACATGAGGGAATAAACAGTGCACTTACGTCTGCGCAAACACGTATACACCTATAGTATGTCCGACGCTAAATAAAGACGACCGCTGTAGCCGAAATTCGACTTAGACGACATCATCATCATTATCATTATTATTATTATTATTATTATTATTATTATTATTATTATGTAGAAAATTTATTTTCACTCTTCTAGAGAGGTACTAATTATACTACAAGCACGGGCTTACGCCAAGTACTTAAATTATATGCTTAATGACAATATTATAAATCCTGGCAAAATATTTAAAAATACTTGCAAAATTAAGCAGAGGTAACGTAAGTTTGACTTTCTCAATCAGGTCGGATTATAAATAAATTTAAGCAAGGACGGATTTGGGCGATATTTAGTGTAACAAGAAATGACTGTATGCCGATGCACAGGAATTCCAGTGTAATAAAAACCTTTTTGTATTATACAATTAATGTAATATTATACAATATACATATTTTGTATTATACAATAAGCACTCGCTAGATTTCGGTTTAAAAGATGCAATTTTATTCATGTAGAAGCGGGAATTCTATATGTGCTATTTCCATGCACCTGAAAGAGAGAAAATATGTTTTCCTAGAATTTTCCTTGCCTTTGCTCTTTCATATTCACTTACACAATGCTATCATTATAAACTTGCGAATGCGCGTAGTTGTAATTTGCTATTTATAAAAGTTGAAAATTGATTAATACTTAGCCGATTAAACAATAGGTGCACATACATACAAACAAACTTGCAAACTTTCAGAGCATATAAGTGACTCAGGAAACGTAGCAAAGGCAAGTTAAAGTAGCGTATGTAAACTTATTGGATGGGGACGCAATTCTGTCGGTTATTCATTGTAATCCTTTTACCATTCATCTTCACAGACACGAAAAGGCTTTCCAGAACACGCGGACTAATTTCGAATGCACCTCCAATCGTAAAAGAAGTCGTAAAGAAGCGAAACTCCCCTCGAACCGATGCACGGGAATCAGGGAACAAATAGTTGATTTCTTATTGGCTTCTACCCAGACTCAGATTGAAAATTCGCCATAAAGACATTGAGACACGCCTGGTCGGATTAAAGGGGGGAAACTAATAAGGAAAACTTTTGCGACACCGTATTTTTACCAAACGCGCTCTTAAAACTTTAGAACCTTTATTAAGGTCACCGCGGATATAGTTGGAAAAATGTCTGTGCTTTTCTTCAAACATTTAGAAATTGAGATTGATTTTCCTATTGACGTTTTATAAAATGAAGTATGTAATTTTAGCATTCAACATATATCAATTTATATGTCGCAGTCGGATAGTATCAATCGCCGTATTTAATTACGGTAAGCTTTGTTCACAGAAATGGCCGTTTTTTTATGTGGCGGGCCAACGATCATGGCAACGGCTAGCCCGTAATACGGCTATTTGTTCAATACTACTATCATATATATACACTATATGCTAAAGAAATTGTATGCCACAATCGTATTATAATTTAAGGATTTTGTAAGTGCCATTCTGCAGCCGAATTGTGGAATTAGTCGGACCAATTCGGCTGCAGAATGGCACTAACAAAATCCTTCAATTATAATGCAATTGTAGCATACAATTTCTTATACTGGTACAGTAATAAGGGGCATATTCACACGAAAGAGGAAGTACGCGGAATGCATATCATTAAATATATTAAGTGAATGTAGAATAAATTCAAAAACAGTAATAAACATGATATAAAAACATGCTCAGTCTGCGACCTCAAATAAGAAACAGGGTAATGTAAATTACATTTGCATAAAATTATTTCGAAGGAAAAACGGAGTCTAAACAGAGTTACGAGTTTAGGACACTTGTTTATGCAACACCCTGAAATCGTCCATCGGGATTAATTTGCCGTGACCCTAATAAAATATTAAATCTAGAACTTTCGATTTAAAAATTTGATTATTTTTGGTGATTATAATGAAGATTATCATCAAATTCAAACCTTTGACTAACGGCTCCTGCAATAAAAGCCAAGTCTGCTGCCGACCACTCGAATCTGATCCCAACCGGCTGCTAAAGATAGATAATCTTTTGTTGTGCTGTTGTCGTTTCTCTATTGAAAAACTTGATCATCAGTGTAGCTGCATGTGGCTTTAATGGCTGTGTTTTGTTTTCTTGGCCACGATTAGTTTTTTATAGTATACTTTTTTATAGTCAACGAGAATTGGAAGACCTTTTATGACTATAGACACCCAAATGAACCATTGTGATGACTATAGATACCCAAATGAAACATCCGAACAATTATTATTATACAAATGTTCTGCACAAGCTTGTGAACTAATTGAATTATCATAGTATATAATTTGAATCGGCAAAGAATATAAATTGCAATATAATGAACGTCTTAACGTTCATTAAACATGACTTTACTGTCGATGAAGAGGGCGAATCCTTAAATATTGCATGAACTAGCTTTAACATTAAGCTCACAACCGTCAAGATTCGTAAAGTTTTACTGAAGTTTAAATTGCATTAACCAGAATGCAGAAACGTCTAATTATGCTCTCTCTCTCGCGCGCTTTGTGTCTAGATGTATAGTTTAAGTAGCAATAGGGACTATTTTCTCCGCCCTTAAATAAAACCTCTATTTATGAATGAACACTGAACGATACACAAATGAGGAATGTGGGAAGGACGTGACTTAAGAAGACGCGACACTACCACATGCTAGTATGTAATGGAGTAGACTACTTTTAACTGATTGGATGGAATATTTCTTCATATGTTATATGACCAAAAATATTTTGTTAAATTTTGAAAACAGTCCGGATTAAGAATGTTAGAGGTATTTCTAATTTATACGCCGTACCTCTGAGAGCACATGACGTCGGTCCTGTGCTCTCAGAGGCGCGGAGTGTCATATTTCTTTTTACGTAAAAGCTCATAAAGATTTATCCTTCCGTAACAAACGGGGAATAGGGATATAGGAAGTGAGCTTGTGTCTGTGCATAAACTTGTGCACGGTTATATCTTTCATGGCTCTATAGTGACCGCCTTAACCAAATTTTGGCAGCCTTTCCCCTTTACAACTCTACGTTAGCATAATCCTATCCTAAGTACCGTATGGACTTGTTTTACACATACTTAACAAAAGAAATATATTTAATATTTTTTTATAAAATTAATAAATATAAAGATGCATATATTAAAAAAAAATATTACAGAAATACATATAATACATAGATCAACAACCATATCCTGGGCGGCATTCGAACCCGCGATCTCTGGCGTTACGTATACGATTATCCAAATTATGCTACCACTGCGCCAGCAGGTCTTCATACGGCATTCCCTTCACATATATAACCCTAATTGTACACTTGTACACTTCCCACCGATATTGTTAGCCTTCTTTGTTGACGAAGGGGAATGCATTTACGCATGATATCTGGGAGCCCGGGTTGACCCCCAGACCTATGTTGGACTCGGCCATTGGGTAGCAATACCAACTAAACCCCTACGGGAGCCTTCAGCCGTTATTAGTGGAGGGTCCCGGATCTGCAGGCAATAGGACCCCTCCAGCGACAGGCTGGCCTCGGCAAAAAAGGCCAGACTTCACCTCCTCGGGGACTATCCGGCTACGCTATGACAGTCCACACGACGCCGTGTCTTTATGGGGTGCACCGGGTTCCCATCCCGGCCCGACACGGAACACAGGGGCACAGGGGGACCTTCTACTGAAGGCGCTACAGATAGCGTTTCCTTCGCAGCGGCGGGGGGAGGCCGCGTCGGCAGCTTCCTCTCTCACCCGCTCGTCGGCTTTTTTCTGGGACATGACGGTCTCCCAGAAGGAAGCCATCGCCTGGTAGGACTCGTCGCTGCCGAGCATCGCGACGATGATGCTCGATTTTGACAAGTCCCCTCCGACAACTGATGTCAGATCGTGACGCAGCGCCGCCCATCTCGGACACACCTCAAGGGTGTGCTGGGCCGAGTCCAGCACCGCGTCACAATCGTGACAAGAAGTCGTCGGCTCCCTTTGGGCCGTTTAACACAGATACTCACTGAAGAAACCATGCCCGGTGAGCACCTGCGTCAGCCGGAAGGTGAGGGGTTTGCGCCTACGGCACATCCACCTCTCGAGGACCGGCAGCTAGGAAGGCAGACGTTATCTCTCTGCCGTACGGCTGCCGCGCCACGTGCTCACCACCGATATTTGTTTTGAGCCTTGCTTATACGTTTATAGCTTAAAGAGAACATATAAGAAAATATAACAAAAAACTAATTGATTACGTTATATTTAAAATGTTCCACGAGGTAAATATAATTCTGTACAGTACTCAAAGGGTTTAATAGATCTGTAAAACTTACCAACGTTCACAAGAAACTCATAACAGTTAACGCCTCGAAAGAAGTTATAAATTTTGACACGAAGCTAAAAGTACATAATTTCACACCCGCTCCAACTCATCTGAGGGTACATCGAGCCGTATAAAATTTTATTACGGATATTACCCCTTACTTTGTTCTCTATGTAAAAAATATTTTGTGTTCTCTCGTGCCGGGGAGTCGTGCCTTTCCACTTTCCCTTATTTATATTTAATGCACACATTTTCGACTTAATAAGAAACTGTATAATATTTAGGTATACGCTGCTTTCTAATCTCCCGAGAGTCCCACTCGTTTTGTTAATGGTTTGTCAACATAACAAGGTATTTGCCTCTCAAGGTTATTTATTGCTCGAGCTTCGAGAAATATAAAAAATATCAAATTATCCCTTAGGGGATCAGAATCTACGCCGATATCCTCAATAGATTGGTGCATGTAAGTCAAGAAACTCTAGGGCTCCCGACCATGGTTCAAGCCTTGTCGTGGCGGTGGGGCCTAGTAGCCTGGGGTGACCCGAGACACCTTGTGCGAAGCCAATTGAACCGAGGAGGTGGTTGCTCTTTGCACCCCTCTTGTAAGGGAGACTAAAGAAAAATGAGGCGGCGCTATTGGGCACGGGGCAAGGGGCGACGATGGGAACTTCACCCCATTACACTGTCCCAAAGTTGGTGGGGTTGTCCCGTGGTGCAGGACAGGAGTCGGTGCCTTAGGGGGCTGACTAGCCGTCGATGTAACCTGATGATTTGTTGTTCCGGGGCACCTCACCAAAGGCGGCAGGAGCGTATAGGATATCGCCTGAGAGAAAATGTGGACAAAATTTATGTACCTGTCTTTAGAACTGACAATTGCTTTAGTTGATTGGATTTTCTCTAGGTGTAGTTCTGAACTACACATTCAACTACATGTAAACTACCGTACCTTCGTTAGTGAACTGTTAGACTGTTTCAGACATGCAGGATACGTAATGGGTTTTTTCCCGAAATGCTATTTAATAGTAATCATGCACTACTGCATCTTTAGCGCACATGATACCGGCGTAAAGTGACACGTTTCGTGCTGTTTGTGAGTAGCCGGTGGCCCATTAGGGAGAAGGATAGGAGGATCGGCATATCAATTACATGGATGTTAAAGAACCCCAATTCTCGTTTGACTCCCAATACTATAAACAAATGCCATTTCTATTCGAAGAAAATTGGAATATTACGTTTAAATAAAATGCACTGAATGATAAAGTATCGTCTTTAAAAAGTTGGAAAATAATTTAATAATGATTGAAATGAAAGGTTTACTTTAAAGTATGTGCATTGCAAAGAGCATCGGGCTTTTCAAATAGAAATGAACGTAATAATGTTTGCTTAATGCACTACTTCATCATTAAAATTTTAATTGTGTATGATTTTATGACACTTCATTATTTTCAAGTTTTCATTTTATTTCAATTTGTACAACTTTTAGTTTTAAATTGATAATGTTCAATTAATTTTCAAATATCAAAACGATTTTCTTGTGCAAAGTTATTTTGTTGGTGATTTTATTAGTTTTGTTATTGCACGCACGTGGATTTTATTTTTCTAGATTTGGCTTAGTTAACTTTTGTTAAAGCATTAAAATATTTGACGATAAAATAGATTTTTGTACATAAAAAATAGATCACGTTTAGGTACTTCTATTAACAACTTTTAGTACTGTAACATTCTAACCAAAAATTATTCATGTTTACATTTTACTATGTTACCAAGAATTAATGTTTCGAATCATATAATGTAAATCATCAAGTGTAATGTCAATGAAGCGCACTATTCCATTGTTCCACTTATTTCCACAATCCTATGACACTTTTTTTCCAGTCCAGTCATGTGTGATGCTCGCGGCACATTATATAGTGCCGAATACCCACAAAAACCACCGCGAGTGCAATCAGTGCCGTCTTTGATGAGGTGCCCTGGAACAGTAAACCATCAGGGCACTTCGGCGGCAAGTCAGCCCCGGAAGAGACCGACTTTGTGACAGTGCATTGGGGTGAGGTTCCCATCCTCGCCCCTTGCCCCGTGCACAAAAGTGCCGCCACTTTTAGCTATTTTGTCCCCTCTTATTATAAGAGGGGTTCAAAGAGCGGCACCTCCACCTGCTCTTTAGTCCCCTCTTCCTATTGAATGGGTACTAGGAGCCGCCACCTCCTCGGTTCATTTGGCTTCGCCCAAGGTGTTTTGTATCACCCCAGGCTACTGAGCCCCACCACCATGACAAGGGTTTAGCTATGGTGGGACACTCCTTTGACACTGGAACAGACACTGTTAACGTATACCTAAAAAAACCGTTAGGTCAACGAGAAGAAACTACGTATTGATAAGTACTGTCACCTATACACATCTGCAATCGTAGATAGCTGCTTCGTACCACTCTATTAATACGAGCCAACCTACTGTTAATAAGGCGACCCCTAGGAAGTGTTATTTTTCTGAGTATATGTTCAGTTCAGTGAGTTAAAAAAGGACCTTAAATAAAATAATTAAAAAATATATTAGCCACAACATAAACATTAAAAAATATAGACGATATCATAGTGGTGCATCAGAATCATAGCAAGGAACAAGATGGGGTCTGTACCTACATTGAGCAGTAATCTGGAAAGGTTCTAATGTATAAATATATTCTCTATAAGTTGTAAAATCAGTGTGAGAAAAGTAATTTGTGTGTTCAGATTTCACGCTCTCGTGTCCTCAGCTTCAAAGTGTTTCAAAATAATTTACATAAAATCTTAAGCAAACGCAACGAATTGAGTAAACTTCAATCACAGAGCGTCTTCCAGTCTAGTGGGTATCAAGCTCGAATTTTACGATTCCATTTTAAAATAAATCACCAATAACGTGAACTAATAGGGAATTATTTGTGTAATATAACGTTGATACTAATTTGTAACTTTGTTAACAACTTAATAAAACTAAATAATAATTGTAATATTATAAATGTAAAAAAAGAATAAACAATATGTTTGATCACAGCACGTTGCTGTTACAAGCTAAAGCTCAAAATTTCCTTTACAAATTCCTTGAATACAATTATAACATAAAATACGAAGCATAAGTTATGAAACTAAACAATATTTAATCATGTTTAAGTACAAAATATGGATTCATATTAAATCATGAAAATAACATGTTGGAGTTACAATTAATCTTAAATCATCTGAAATTACACACTTTACAGTTTATATGCCGTAAAGAAGGAATATGTCAAAATATCTATTTACTAGCATCTATTTAGGTACCAGTATCAGAACACAATAAATCTTTACCATAATATGATAAATTATAAAAATATTTGTCTGTAACCCTTGTTTATTATTAGAAAGGGGAAAACAATGAGATACTAGTTGCACGTCGTCCTAAACACAAAGAAAAATGGATTGTTTCACTTTCGTAGAGGCCACGGTCTATCATGGACAATTTAGATTTACGTTAGATAATACAGTCCAGTTTTTTTTGTAATAAGTACCTACTAAACCACTAATAAGACGTCATTGCAATGTATATCAAAACACACCTGTTATTTATACAAAATATTTTAAAATAATGAATATTTTCACCTGTACAATAGTGACATGGGTCACTCGGAAATAAAACTCGGGCCTGGATGGAATCCTATTGCAATTTATGTTCATTGAACCGACAAAAGTATAGGGAGCTAAGGTCGGCGTGAATTATTTTATTGTCATATACAATGAATAAGAAGGCCAGGGGTAGATAAACTTTGGCAAAGTTTTACCTTCATGTATCTTTTTGAAATAGCTTATAGGAAACAACTACTATTATCATTTCTTAGGGTTTTAGAAATATGATTAGCCAAAGGTATGCTTATGCTATGCAAGAAAAGCTCTTGCAGCTACCTCGCTGGCCAATTGGACGGGCATCATAAATCAGTTACGTATTGACATATTTTGAACTTATTACCCCATTTTTTTTTAAATAGAGTAGGGCGACAATCGAGAAATCGGAGCCTTCCTACGACTACCCGCGCCCGTGAACATCAACATAATTACTATGCCGATGCGTTGCCTCCTTCCCACCGGATACTCACAAAGCGCACCAAAACGCGACACTGAAAATATCACCTTACGATGGAATTGTGTGAGCGCGAGTTACCTCCCCGGTTGTGCTGGCCCATTTCCGTTGCATAGGACGATGCAGTGTCATGCAACATCACACTAGTCCTCCTATACAGCATAGCACTACCTCTACCTAGAAAATGGATCTGCATAAGTAATAAGTTTCTTTTATAGTATAGGACGATCAGAGTGCTGTCGGAGCCATTCGCTCTTCTTCACCCAGTCCCCCTTATGCATTGCTTAAGGTTATTGGAGTCGACGGCAAGATTACCTGTTGTAATAACATGTTGCCTTGGTTTCTGAATTGGCAAATAAAGGCCATGTAATAACATCATCATCACTATCAGCCCTGATCGGTCCACTGCTTGTCGGATATAACATCTTTCAATGAACGTCAAGACGACTGATCTCCTGCTACTCGCATCCATTCCGGGCCCGCCACTGCACGGAGATCGTCTTTCCGCCTAGTGGATGGTCTACCGACACTTCGTTTTCCTAAACGCGGCCTTCCTATTGTAATAACAACTAGGTTATATTCAGAGATAAACTCATGGATCGTAGCCACGACAACGATTCGGGAACCTATTTACATTATCACTATAACTATTTACTATGTATGTATGTGTTAACCATAGGTTACTGGGTCGGTGAGTGGTTATATAAACAGTGCTTACACATGTTATCATAGTCTATGTACTTATGCTTAAACCTTTGTTCCAAGGTAACATGTGGCTGCCTACTTCTCTCATAATAACCAATCAACCACAGTCAATTGCTCCATGCTGAGATAGCAGCGTCTTCTTTTAAAGATAGACCATCAATCTGTTGTTTTTATCGTTAGTAAAAATGAACAGTCAGACCCTTTTGATGACTCCTGATTATGTACGTCCAAAGTCATCTGCATTCGAGATGACAATATATGAAGAACAGTCGCCATTCTTTTTAACGACTGAACTGAATGTTTATATTATATTTCTATAATTATAGTCTTAAATATGTAAATATTCTTAAATTTATATAAATATTAAATATATTTCCGTTGTCTAGTTCCTGTAACACAAGTCCTTATGGTACTTACCACGGGGATATACTAACGTGCTGTGATAAGCCCACAGATATTATTACTACTGTCATTTAGTTTCATTTTGTCTCAAAATCAGTTACTTCAGTGCCATCATAATTGATAAACTGAAACTATTTCTCTATTTGAAAGAAAAAAAATTAAAGGTTGTCACTTTCGTTGCGAAGAAAAAAGCTCTCCGCACGTCTCACTAAACTTCCACTTTCAGGCTTTGCATGTATTGTTCTTTATTTACGAACTCAGCACTAGTAACCATTCTTAATTTTCTAAGCAAACTAACTACCTCTTATAATGAATAATGTGTGTCATGTTACTTTCTATATTATTAATCTAACTTGCTCCATCGAGGTTAACTTTTGAAGGAAAAGTATTCCTTTAAAAGTTAACCTCGACGCACGCCTGTCTTAGGGTAAACTGGTCTCCACCATGGTTCAAGTCTTGCCGCGGTGGTGGGGCTTAGCAGCCTGGGGTGAGGCCAATTGAACCGAGGGGGATCTTTGAACTCCTCTAATAAGAAGATGGGGCTAAAGATGGGGGGGAGGACTCGCTCTCGGTGCCCCTCTTATAAGAGGAGACCAAAGAGCAACAGGAGGAGGCGCTTTTGCGTACGGGACAAGGGGCGGCAATGGCAACCTCACCCCATTGCACTGCCCCAAAGTCGGCGGGGTTGTCCAGTAGTGCGGGCAACCCCATCTGTGGAGGTGGTCTTGGTCTCTTAGGGGGCTGAGTACCCGTCGAGGTGCAATGATGATTTGTTGTTCCGGGACACCTCACCAAGGGCGGTACTGATGGCACTCGCGGTGGTTTTTGTTTGTATTTGGCACTATCATGTGTTCTAGACACCACTGGAACCCACCCAGTGCCACTAAAGGCGCAAAAATGCATTTCCTCGCGTCAACTAAAAAAGGGAGTAAGCTGGAGAATGCGAAACGATAACATTACGGAAACGATGTCAACGGAAGTTGAGAGGCACTTAGGGGAGGAGTTAGTGAGCCTGTGTCAACAGGTGCATGATATAAAGTAAAATTAGTTAAGTTTTACTTCAACCTTGCGATCATACTAGTGTTTTTAAATTTCCCTTAAACATACCATTTATATCATAAAAACCACTATTTTTATGATATAAATGGTGAGAGTTTTAGCAATTAATAATTCCAATATTAACCATCTAGAACGCCTTGTAAAACATAACCCCGGAGGTCGAATTCAATCGCACCTACCATAATTATTCATAATACATTAAGCGATACTGCAATAAGTCACCGGCCCTTCGGGACTGAGCACTCCTACGGATATAATTGGAAATTGAAATTTGTTTAGGACTGTGTTGGCTACTAATTTGATCACGGCGACGCTACACAATCAGCAATAAACATAACCGCCGAGTATGAATCATGGACGGCTGTGTAGAGGTGTGATTGGGTTTATGTGTGAAAAATTATTGTTGCCCGCGATTTCGTGCGCATGGGTTACAGACAAAACCACAAGAAGAGTCCGAATTTATATAGCTCAGATGTTATTCTCGGATGTGAACTACATCATTGCCAAGTTTCATCAAAATCCATTGAGTCGTTTTTAAGGAGGGCAAAGCATCGGCATAAAGTGACGGAGATCAACCCACTATGTGAATCATCACCAATATAAGCCAGACGAAATACACTGCTGGGTACTATAACTCATCAAGAAACCCTAATAGTATTGTGAAAGTTTGTACGTATTTAATTCTTGTGTGGAATTTCTCACAAGAACTGTAAAAACTGATCTCGATGAAATTGAGCGCAAATATAGATTAAAATCTAGAAGAACACAAAGGCACCGTGGGTTCCTTTGGAACAGATTTTATTACTGCAACTGCGGGCCATTACTCGTATACAAGAATTAGTTACACCCATGTCTAAATATTTGTAAAACAACACATTGCTTAGATATGATTATTGTAAAAATTAACAACAATAAACAAAAAAACTATCAAAAGAAACAAATAAAAACCATGAAAATTAACAAATATAAAACCATTAAAATAAACTTACTACACAATTACTTTCCTTCGGTTTTAATATTATTCAAGAATATCGAACAAAATGAACCGTGTGAATGAACAAGACAAACGTTATAACTCTTAAGTTATATTTAATGCAACTTTATTGCTAATGGAATTCTCTGGAAGCTGCTTCGATATAAGAGCAGGGCTTGCCTTACCTTGGGACCCATTCCTCTGTCTCACCGTCTGAGCACTCCAACCTCAACATCGTAAAGTATATTTTAATACAAAACTCATTTACACTTGTCTATAACGCCACACAAACCCAATAGAAACGAAAGTACGTACACATGAACAATATATTGGCAATATCCAAGAAATTCCGCCGATACAATAGAGAGACACGTTCCGTTATTAGCTAGGGGGTTACCTTTCGTTCCTTTGCCCCCTCGCTATCACTCACCTAGTATCACCGTGTGCCCCCCTTACTAATCACAGAGGATGTGGCATAGACGCGCTATGCATATTTATTATTGCCTCCTTCCAATTCTCACCGTTCGATCGGGTCGAGGGTGTTTTTCATTTGCTGATGTTATTTATTTAGTGGCCCCCAGGTAAGGGCTTAATGTTTGATGAGTTCAGATTGGGTCCTCCTTAATTTCTACAATATTCAGTTAACGTTGGTTCGATCACGTATTACGAGTAATTAGTTGTTGTGAATTAAATACTTGCTATCATAGAGACTGACTCACATAGAGTCGAAGAGAAATAATTTCTGAAATTTATCGGTTTCCATTTTTAAAGTAATGCTTAGTGTGACATGACAGAGTGTTTCGTGTGTTCTCTTCTGTCAGGGCTAGGTGTACTAGCGTGTACAGGTGGTGGACTTTATCAAAAAGTATTTTGTATATTTCCATTAAATAAAATAATCTAAATGTTTTTTTTTCATTCTTCAAGTATTTTTCGATTGCATCTAAAAGCGTAAGCCATCGTGAGTAATTACATAACTAGCAACCAAATTCAGTCAAAATTATGTGTACAAATGTAATGAAATAGAAATCGATATAATCTAAATTCACGTTTTTGTTACACATTTTGTAGTTATTTGGCGGGTTTTAACGCGATACTTAAAATACTTATTACAAGGTACTGGCTAAGTTTCTAAGTTTAAAATCTAAATTCAATCCAGTCATAATTGTTCCAGTTTATATGGTTCAAGCTTGATTTTTCAATACTTCCAAGATTATTACATATTTCAGTCCAGGTTATAATATAAAGGTATTGGTTGTTTGGTCGGAGACCTAATCACGGGATCTTGTAACGACTGACAACGAAAACCTGAATTTTCGTAACACATTATTTTCTGGTCATCAGCTAAATATCTTTGTCTCTATAATGCTCATTGTGGTCATAAGTTATATTGTCCGTCTATAGAATTCTCATTGTGGTCATTTGCTATATTGTCTTTGTCTGTAGAATGCTCATCGTGGTCATCGGCTATATTGTCTTTATCTATTGGATGCTCATTGCACATAGTCATATGCTCGTATGATCGTTTATTCATATACGTTCTATGTTAAGTGACAGAAAATGCCGAAAAGTTGATGAATATTTCGTTTTGTTCATTGTTTTGAATAAATCTATAAGAAAGTAACGATTTGGTAATTTTGTCAGTACAAGGACATTAGTCCTTGTACTGACAAAATTAAAGGGCTTTCAGTAAATCAATTAAAATTAAATTTAACTATATTTCAAATTACTAGTTATTACCATTAATTGAATAATAATTCTTATCATGAGGTAAGTTTATTTATATTTTATTTTTCATGACTTTCATCAGAAACTTTTGAAGTCAATAAAAAGAACGCTGATAATTTCAAATTTACTTCATTAAATTTAAAGTAGTTTCATTTCCTTTTCAAGAATGGAAGGCATTTCAGTATAGGAATTAAAGTAGAAAAAGTGTGAATAAACAAAACATTTGCTCGTTCAAATTCCTGACGAATGCAAATATTGTTAGGGTATTCTTGTGCATTTATTTGGGGAGCGAGTTAATTAAATAACGTCGGGGTTCATTTTATGCGGGAATTGTTTGTTTTGGCCAATATAAGACCTATTTAAGGAAATTGCTCAACACGAATATGAACATATTCGAATATTATGATATTAGCTTGTTGAAAATGCAGCGATGAAGATTAGCTGTTAACCTTTATTAAATTAAGTTGCTTTGTATACTTCTAAAGTATCAAGCATTTTAGATGTAAACATACGGATGTTTCTGAACTAGGTCTCGCGTATTATATTCCGTGCATACTAACTATTTATGTCCTAGGTCTTACGTATTATGTTCTGTGTGTTACTAACTGTTTATGTCCTAGGACATACGTATTATATACATACATAAGGCATCCGCGCATAATAATTATGTGTTGGTATTCGTAAAAAAGGCTCCAATTTCTCGTTTGCTCACCATTCTATAAGAAGAAATATTTGGAGTTTATATTTCACAGGGAAGAATCTCAGGTATTAGATATAACAAATGATATACGGAAATGTGGTTCATTATAATTACATGCTCCAAAGCAAGGGCAACATTTTTAAACACGCCCCTACAGTTTCAATCCAGGAACAAATATGTTACTTTGATTTCTTTAATGATATACTTAATATGCGGATAAATATACTGTATTAATTTATGTTAAGTTATGATTAAGTAAATTAAATTGTATAATTTATGTTTGGAGTGCATACGACAGCTTGCATAATTTTATACACCCTTGATTAAAATTTTGCTATAACACATTACAAGATGGCAGGGCCGTAGGGCGTAGGGCAAGGAAATTAAACGGCCCATAATAATTTTGTTACGCCAGCACCATGATTAAAATCTTACAATTAATTAGTAAAACTTCGGTTTTCTCCTATAGGGGACGCTCTTTGCAGCCATTAATCGCAGGTTCCGTATGCTGTAGATAAACGATTAAAGCAGGTTTCTAATTGTTGGAAATGACGTGAATTTTAATTTTAAATGATTTGCTCTTGAATGATCTTCTGCTGTAAACGGCTGTTTCTTTTAACTGTCCATAAGAATGTCGTTCTATTTTTCCTTTTACTATTATTTCAAATTTGCGTTAATGTCCTGTGTATAAAAAATATACTGCAAGTGTGAACGTAATCCTGTTTAAGTGTACAATTTACACGCTTACTTTTTCAACCTTTTCACGATAAAAGTTACAGAAATTACTTTCATAATTGGATTATAGGTAGAGCTGTAGATTCTAGGTTTTGATGTCAAATATATTTGTCCAATGTATGTACTCCATTATGAAAATTATAACGGTTTCAATCAATTATGATTTTATGTTTGACAAATAGCGCAAGAGCCCGTGCTAGATAGGCAACATTTTGACTTGTAGAATGCGGAACTCTACATACTACGCTAATGACGGTTGATAATAACGGTCTAATATTTATAGATCTGTCTCTATTGTATCAGTCAAAATGCAACGCAGGTTTAATGCGATAATTAGTGGCACCTTAATTCAGAGTTGGGAAACTTGGCAGCCGATAATTGCTGAGTGTAAACGCTCACAGTTCCGTAGACGTGCACCGCGCCAATTTACCAATTATAACTTGTTTAATCGTCCCCAAGTCTATGATTAGTTCATTATGTCAATAGAAAACATTATTTTACGATAGCACTATTTTAGTGGATAAATGGATAATGGGTGTTATGGTCAATGCGTGGGAAGCCGATGAGTTGACTGAACTTCGGAGAAAGGGGAATGAACGCACACTACATTACAGTAGTCTTATTATTTTTATCGTCGGGTAGGAGCAGATTGCTGCTTATTCTTTTAAT
>JAFELO010000012.1:69091-95641 GCA_017140195.1 Eumaeus atala | reverse complement strand
TTATTATTCGGGCAATTACCATATTTACCCGACTACATAGAAAGGACAGAAAGGACGGGAATATTTTTCGACATATACGTATGTATTACTGCACTCTCGCGTATAGCCAGACTTCAATATATGAGGTGTTGATATATCCTTCAAATAAAATAGCGCTCCAGTTTTCAAGCCGCCTATATGTATTATATTCATCAAAGTACTTAATATCCGGATAGATAGCCTGAGTTGTCTAAACATTCGAATCCGAAAAGTGATTAAACCATTTCAGACCTGTGCGTTCTCGGAAGGCATTGTCACTCAGTCGATAACGGCCGATTTCGCTGGAAGTACAGACGATCAATACATACACCAAACTGACAGCTCGGATGACAAGATCAAACAAATCCCAAAAATACAATCGTATACGTCACAAGCCGTGAAAATATTTTCGCATTTCTCAATTCGACGACGTGAATTATAAATGCGCGGGCCATGTCGCGTTACTCCGTCGCTCGTGTGATTTTGAGACAATTTGATTTCTTGTTTCCCCACGTTTCGGCTCCTGAATATTTTATCACGTTTGGAGACGGTCTAATGGTGCTGTGGCCGCATCATCCTTTGTTTGTGAACCGACATCATCTTACGTGTTATTTATATATTTTTTCTTATGACCTCCTTGTACAATATTAATTTTAGCTCTGCCGTTTGTTTTGCCGCCGAAGATAAGCTTGTTAAAAATTTCAAAACAAAAGCAAAATGTCAATATTTGTAAGAAAATGCCATTGATAAACGTTATATTGATATATATATTGATGATAAACGTTAAACGTTTATCTAATTATGTGGCCGTAGTCACTCGTGGTAGAAGGTAGGTGGGGTTTTGAATTTATGTCTGAGAATAATCTAACATCGTAATAATAAATTTTCTTCCATGTTTTCAATTTTCGACGTAATCTAGAGTATTTGTATTATATTTTCTTGCTTAAATAAGTTTTCAACGCATTGATATATCTAATAGAGCACAGATATTGGGTGAAAATATGACATAAGTAATAGAAATATATTTCTGAAACCCCGACGAAATAATAACAATCCATTGGAATGTATTTAACGCCAGTGAACCGGGCGCAACTAGTGATCTAATATTTCTATTTGTGGCTTCCCATTGGCAAATCCATGGCGTTCCCATTTAACATCAAACGAACTACAAGTGAGAACAAAGAGAGATACACCTTATATACTCCGTATATCTCCTGTGTTAAGTGTATTATTGGTCTCATAAGTCCTATGTGCCGGTACAAAGGCAGCACACCCCTCTGTGATCTGAACTTGAAAACTGTAAATGCTCGAAGCACTCTCAGACCCTACGGGAAAGGATAACGGGATTTAGTTCAATCAAGTATGAGAAGGGGTTCGAAGTTTGCAATACCTATTTATTTAACATACACATTATTTTACACTTAGCGAGACCCGTTAACGTAAGTAGCCCTTAGAGTACAAGATTTTAGCTTTAATAGAAAACTCGTACTGAGATTGCCTTTTATTCGGTACTTTCCAAAAATATCTGCAGTTTCCTCTACGTGGATTTCATTTCAGAATAGTATCTTTGCTTTGAGAATATTCGACATTATTTGTATGTCAAGTTTTAAGCGGTGAGTTTTATTTTTTATTTTCTTTGTTTGCTGATATAGCACAAACACATCACAATGTATAATACAATTATTACACTTTAAGGCAGGTAATAAATACTTCTGATACATTTGAGATTGACGGTGTAAATGACAATTATAACATAGGTTGGCTTATAGCATTCCAAAATTGAAAAGACCGTC
This sequence comes from Eumaeus atala, assembly GCA_017140195.1. Taxonomy (NCBI): domain Eukaryota; kingdom Metazoa; phylum Arthropoda; class Insecta; order Lepidoptera; family Lycaenidae; genus Eumaeus; species Eumaeus atala. The sequence goes on along the minus strand of JAFELO010000012.1, from coordinate 93,830 downwards.
TGCAGCACTTCTGTAGTGCGCGCAACACACAAGTATACACTCAAACTTCTATAATGTTCGTAGTATCGCGTTGGTTTGTTCATAGTAACAATATAAGTTAAGTCATTACAATAAATCAAAATATAAGCTGAGGCTAAATATATATTTTCATATTGATGTCTTAAGTTTACGCGAATATTACTCACTACAATAAAAGTACTTTTACGGATTTTATTTAATTACTTGACTAGTCCCACGTTTCAGAAGCTTTACAGCAACCACAGTCACAACACATGACAGATGTCCCGTCATCATGTCATTAAATGTACTCAAAAAATTATAATTATTTTGTTGTTCAGATTAACACAAACAGTACTTATTATATCTTGCTGTCTTGTCGTGTTGTGTTTAGTTTTGTTTTATTATGTTTATAGTTGGGTCCCAAGCAGAGAGAAGAACCCACCCATCTTCTATATTAAAATTTGGAGGTTTTTAACTTCAATTGCCTGACGGACCAACCTTGGAAGGAATAGGTGTTCACTAGTGTGAATTTGCGCTTTATTTAATTTAATGGGCGGGGGCCAACTTCAGCAAGTACACAAACCAAAAAATCTGTGAAAGCAAATAGACGCGTTGAAAGCAAATAAACCACGATAAAATCCGTAATAGTAGTTTATACACTTTCAATTTAGGGAATAGAAACCTACCCTTGTCTTAAGAACTTTAACACTTTTTAAATGCTATATTTGACTAGTGGACCGAAACATAAAGTTTCGTATATTCACCTTAATAATTATTTTATTTGACCCTGTATTCAATACGACAGTGATGTCATATTTTCACATGAAAAATATAGTGTTTAATTAATCGGACATAAATAGAGAACAAATTCTGGCAGTTGAGAGTTTTAAATTGTGTTGGTCCGACTTGGAGTAACTACCCCGAGCCGTGGACATTTATTGGCATGGCGTATAAAACAATAAAGAACGCTCAACTGCGTTTTAATGTGAACAAGAACATGGCTGGACAATGCATGGCTGATTGGGGTCCGGCAGTGGTCATTGTGAACTTACCACGTTACCCCAATAGGGTGGTTCTCACGAAATATCGATATCGACGTTTCCTACTATTATTGCTATTTGATAACCTTTGGATCTGTCTTGATTTCATTTATGGGACGTTAGAATTCATAATTTGATTCTTGCTAGAAGAACGTGTGCATTTCATAATAATACATAAGACATCTTTACGCACCTATATTTTTTATAGCATAGGGGGACAAACGAGGAAATGAAGCCTTTCTACGACTACCATAAATGTATACATAATTACTGTACCGACGCTTTACCCACTTTTTCACCTCCCCCCAATGGGCCACCGGCTACCAAGAAACCGCACGAAACGCGACACCGTAGGTGTCTCTTTATGTCGGTACCAAATGAGCGAAAGGAAACTCCCCTGTCGTGCCGTCAGATTTCCGCTGCAATGCAGCATGGTACTACCTCTTACTACATTATACATATATAATAATGTGTGTAACACAATAAAATCTAGGTTTAAAGTTATTACAATATAAGTATTGTACAATATTTTTGCAGGATAATTGAAATTCCTTCAATAAAATTCATCAGAAAATGTAATGTTTCATGTATTATTTTTAACTTACCCGACGTTATGGTTAACTTGCATCAGTTCTGTTGAAATGTTAAGTAGTTGTAGAGCAAGCAATTATTAAAATGTAACTCTTTCATTGTAAACAGTATTAGTTAAATTAAATAACTACATTCTTGGTCCACATACAAAATAAGAAATGAACGTAATTCACGTTTTAAATCGCCTAATGAAGGTACCTGATATTTATCGATAAATGTTTGCGAGCGGCTCGAACAAGTATCGGTAATAACGTGCCCGCATAAACCATCGAAACGCTGACCACAGAGGACCTGTGCGCCCTTTGTCTCTAGCGGACCGCAAATTGTTTAAGGAGTAAAATAAAACCTAATTTAGCGTAGTGATCAATCGTATTTACGGGTCAATGTGCGTAAATACGAATTTGTGTATCGTGGGTATTAACAGATGTGGTAAAGCACTAAATGAAACTATTTTGTGTGCCATGTGTACCGATTATAAAACATTTTGACTGCCTCGTGGTCCAATCCTGGGTTCGAGTCCCTGGTCGGACCAACGTGTTATTGGGATTTTTCAATTTTTTCTAACAGTCCGAAGTCAGGAAGTTGGCGGTCTAACACCCCTGTGCCTCGGAGAGCACGTTAAGCCATCGGTCCTGCGCCTGATTTCTCTCCGGTCGTGTCGGATTGTCGTCCTAATAGGAGAATGAAGAAATGCACTTGTGTCTGCGCAAACACTTGAGCACTATACTATGTCCCGCGCAGGTTGTTCTTCTCAATAGAGATGGACGCTGTAGCCGACATTCGGCTAGGACGACATTATTATTTACTACACCACGAGGCAGAATATTAATATGAAACTTTTCCTGTGACTGTTAGCCTAAAATACAAAGTAATTCATTTAAAAAAAGCACATGTCGCGCAGAAACTTTATGGCTTACATATCTGGAGCAATTTACGGTAGGCCACTGAGAGTAGCCGATATATTTAATTAGACCTTCAGTAAGAGGTAGTGCCGTGCTACGTTACACCCGAATTAGGCTCACATGATATTAGTGTAATGAGACATTCATGCTGTCACATTTTTTAAGCTTTCATTGGCCTATTGTACATAAGGTAGGAAGAACGGACACGTGTGCTGAAGAGTTATATGCGTTCATGGGAATCACTATTCACCAAAAGGGTAAGACTACACTTATTTATCCTTAGACTATAAATAAGGATACAAGTTCAATTTTATAACACGTATCATTTAGTACTCGCTGTAGTGCAGACTGCACGTTGTCTCTGCGTGTACATAGCCTCAAGTATCGTAAGTGGCCATCTTTTATGTCAGCCCACCACTCTAAAGCACACATGCATACGCATGTTTACTTTAATGTAGCAAATGGACACACTTTATTTTACTTACACAAACGTTATGCTTACCAGCAGAGAAATAAATACAAATAGTAACATAATTAGAAATACTACTATAGTAATGTAAAGTTAGGAGTGTCATTGTTGCAGTTCAACCGAAATGGACCGGCTTGAGGAGCACATTTCACTTATGATGTAGGCGTAAAGTTGTGACCAGACTATCGCGTTTAGTACCGGAGTAGTTTAGTTACGGAGTTCAGGCGGTCTATAAGATCGCATATCCCCATGTGACACATGTTAATTTTTTATTATATCTCAAGGAGGCAAACGAGAATCGGAACTTTGTGACGAGTACCAACGCCTATAGACATCCACATTATTGTCATACTGATATGTTGCCCTTCTTCCCTCGACTCCAATAGGACAACCGACTACTCACACACCGCAAGTAATGTATATAACTGTCACTTCATGGCGATGTCATGTCATGTGAAAAGTTGTGCGGAAAACTTATGGTGTTATAGTCACCAAATTATTTCGTACATGCCATAGAAATTAAGGCATGACTGGGCTTCCACGAAAATTGAGTCATTTTTTAAAATACCATTTACACAATCAGAATTAATCGATATATTCTTAACATAAAATTTTCTCTTAATAAAGAAAAATGATAAGCAGTGTCCGTAAGCATAAGAGTCATATCCAATAACGGAAGGATGTAGGCAGAATGTTAAGGACGCCGACTGATGATGATAATTCTAATATTGCCTGTCTTTTCAGTGTCCAATTCTTATTTTAAATTTAAAGTAACACAACACTGTGATCGCCAAACATCAGCCTGGTAAGCATTTCTCACTTTTGATGGGGTCAGTAATACCCGTAAGTTATGTCCAAAATCAATTCCCATTTTCCTTATCCACTTTACCAATATCTCTTATTTATGTTCATTACATTGGTTCCACTCACATACATTACTACTGGACAATGGAAATTGGGAACATATTCGAAGATAATACGGTTACCGTAGGCAGGGGAGGCGTAGGAAATGCAATGCTCATACAAATAGAAAAATGGCCAGGGGCAGGCTGCAAAATGTCCCAAAAATACATTAGTCGCATTAGAAAAGCCGTTAAGGGTCGCAGAGACCGATAACAATTAGGGTGGTCTCGTTCTTAAAGGGAATTAACAGCGTGCAGCCAGTTAGCACTGTTTTAAAGTGCACGAAATCCTGAGCTTTTTAACGTACAATAAAATTAAAAATACAATTAAAATTTGCATTACGAGCGGTTTAAAATAAAATACGAATAAAAAACTAAGAGTCTCTTCCTTCTTTTAAATAAAGCTTTCTTCAAAATCATCATCGGCACCACACGAACAGCACACTAGAAACTATAATAGTCTAACTAAATAAATAATGGATTTTAAATATTTTTATCAAAATTGTTAGACAACATATTTCCACCGATTTGATTTTAAGTTAAATTAATTGTAAATTTTTAAAAAAATATGCATTAGTTGAACTTATACTTTTTCTACCAACCAGAACTTTGTAACATTGCTAACACATCTTAGAAATTGATCGAAGTAATGATGATGTAGTACTGCTTTCCCTCTTGCTAAGGTCTCTGATCTCGGGTGTGGATTATCGTGGAATCCTGGTTTTATACACTTAGACACGAACACATCTCCCTTTTGTCTTATTCTCGCCTGTAGTCTTTTAACAGAAAATGCCAATAATACGTTGTAAGTACATAAAAGCGTCTTAACAAAAATAATGTCGTCCTAACCAAATTTTAGCTACAGCGGAAAAGACCGTTATGTGCAGAACATATTACAGTGCAAAGACGTTTCCACAGATACAAGTACACCACCCATTCCCTCATTCTTTCATTCCGAGGGGACGGCAATCCGACACACACGGAGAGGAATCAGGCGCAAGGCCGACGGCTTAAACATATTCTCTGATGCACGTTGATGTAACACCGCCAACTTCCTAACTCCGGATTTTTATGGGAAATTTTAAAACCTAATTATTTAACTTGAGCACAGCATAATAGAGTGGTATGTGGCGCTCCGTTTCATCTGTATAATATTATGGCACTGGCGAAAATGTGTGCGTGTGTACTTGGGTGCAATTTTTTCCCAAAGCCAATATAATTGGTATGTGTTTTCGTGTTGTTTTTTAGTGTGTTACCTACTCGTTTAAGTCGTCAATGAAATAATGGATTAATTATTTAAATTTATTTTTTGACCATAGTGGAATAAAACAATACATGATTTACATGTTGTATATTATACGAATTTGACATTTGACAAATAGAATCGTAAATATGTAATATAAGATAATTTACAAATACTCTTATCGTATCGCAATATTCATAAAAGTATTTCTAACTTGGTTATTGTTTAGTGAGTGACGTAACTGTTAACGTCATTAATGATAAGTGGAACACGAGATATGTTCAATCTCATCGCAGTACATGTTACATATTTGTAAGGGCTTTATATAATACTCGCAGTCCGTCCCGGCTTTGGGTAGATATAATCTATATATCACTAAATATGGCAAAACTTCATTGATTTATAAAAGTATAAAAATTATTGTCTTAAGTTTAACCGAATGTTATTCATTACAACAAAACTAGCTTGGCTGGAAGGTTCTGCAACGTCGGCCTTTTTAATAAAATACGTAAAAGTTGCTTTATTGTAATAAAACTTAGGAACTTTATTTTGGCCTCAAAACATTTTTACAGAAGAACAAATGGCGGATGGGCCAGTAAGGTTCTAGTTGTTCGACCGTTCACCAGATGGGAAGACGATCTCCGTGCAGTAGCCGGTCCGGGATGGATGCGAGTAGCAGGAGATCGGCCGTTTTGGTGTTCATTGAAAGAGGCCTACGTCAACAGTGGACCGACAAGGGCTGTTAATGATGATGATGAAACATTTTTACATTTTTAATACATTACAATGAAAATATATTAACTCTATGACAGAACAACGTCAGCCAGGACAGTTAGTTGTATATCATTTCTGCAGCTAAATAAGGATTTACTTTGATTTTTTTTTGCATTATCGAAGTGCTCATAATGATCGAAACGTTTTAGAAATTATTATAAAGCCTATGTTCATCACTAATAATGTAGGATACTAATGTAGGATACTAATGGTAAAAGTATTTTTTAAAGCGGTCCAGTAGGGAGGCTATTCAATGCAATCAAACAATCAAATTTCTGCGTCCCGCGGTTTAATTCATTGCTATTCATTCTTATGATCTTTTAAGTCCTATTACATCCCACGACCATCGATTTGACACAAGGTCATCCCCGCAAGATTCACTCCAGGTGAGATACAAGCATCACGCGGACAGTAAATCCACTATTATGGCGTAACTGGTTCGATCAATTCTAATCTTGTTTCCATTTTTGGCACAACGAATGCTAAACATTATCCTCAGCTCTACCATTTACAATTAGTTATTATTGGATTTTGTTTTTTGTTTTGTTTCCTTGTGTACAAAATAACTAAACAAAACTGAAGATTTTAAATTAAATTGTTTTTATTACGGTTTTATAAGAATACTTATATGTAGGATTAACAGCGACACAGTTGAAATAATGGAAATGCTTATTCATTTGAGTCTTGTCCTTTTGTTGAATTAATAGATATTATACTAGAATTTTGTATTAAGAAATTCTGGTAGGTTTTGAACGAATTCATCATTTTCAGCCAATATTCTGTTATCCAATATTCGTACAGCCGAATGATGTTCGAAGTATCGTTGATCTCAAGTGAAACTAATAATCAAAATTATACATTAGGTTAAAGTTGTAATCACATGTAATCTATCTATATATAAACACATTAATTTCAATATTATCGCTAAGTTAACATCTCATCTAATCATGTTATTATACTGTACTTTATGATTAACGATTGTCGGCATTATTATGTGCCTCTAAAAATTAAAGTTTTGGTTCTCCATCACTCACGTCCATACCGGATCGTACATCTGCAGTCATCATGATAAAATAATATTATGCACGTGAAATTAAGTTAATAATTTCAATTTAAATCACACGACAACACAGTGCTACATAATAAAACTTGAAACCAGAAATAACCCTGAATATTTCATTCACTATAAAGATAACTCTGTTATAAACCAGATGAAGAATTGGCATCAACGCCGAAACAGGGTTGAATAATAGAGACGTCGGAATAACTTAAGAGCATAAAACCTCTTACAGTATGCACAACTTGCTGAGAGTGTAATCAAAGGGCGATAAAACTGGAGAGGATACAGCGAAAGGCTTAAAATATAAACCATAGACTCCCAAGACTTGCGGACCCGCGGCGGAAGATGGGAAAAATTACGGCGGCCGACCAACTTTTTTCGATTCGAATTTAATAATTCAATTAATATCCTTGTTTTATGTTCCGTATAAGGAAAGTTTGTTATATTATTCTGTATTTTTTGACGCGAATATCAAACCTGTGTTATATTGAATGGACAGAAACTTGGGATGATAAATTTCGACACAAATTTGGAGTTAACTTTCCTTTTTTTAAGTAAACACAAACTTGATCGTTTAAATATCATTTATTACCAAAGAAGTAATAGACCAAGTTAAATGAGAATCTATTCGACGTGGTGATCAAGCAGAGGGCCTTCTTAATGCTCATAGTTTTAATTACACTAGTTTGATTGTGAGTCTGTTAATTGATAATAAAAAAAGTTTCGCCATAGCGCAGTAACATATCTTGTCTAATTACGCCTAAAATCATTTTATGATATGTTTATACATTTTCTCTTTTAACATCATCATCGGGCTTTTTCGAGACTCCGTGACGTAAAAGGCCTGTTGGCCACATGGTTAATGATTATTTACTAATACTAATTTCTATGTAGAGCTACCGTCGCATTATGTCAGCTGTATTATAATGAGCCTTTCTTCAACAAACTCTTTATATTCGAAAGCAGACATAGGCTAAAAACGATTACGAATATCGATCCATAAAAAGCAAAACCGATATTTAATCACAGTTGGCGATCTTATTAGAGACATACCTTTTTTTTGTTGACGCGGGGAAACGCATTTACGCACATTCACTGGTCTTGGATGGGGTCCTGTGGAGTGTGGGGCTCGCGGCACATTGTACAGTGCCGAATAACGACACACACCACCGCGAGTGCCACCAGTGCCGCCTTTGGTTTCGGTGCCCCCTAACAGCAAATCATCAGGGCACCTCGATGGCAAGTCAGCCCCCAAAGGAGCGACGCCACCTCCATAGATAGGGTTGCCCCGCACCACATGACAACCCCACCGACTTTAGGACAGTGCAATGGGGTGAGGTTGCCATCCTCGGGGCAATCCCCGTGCGCAAGTTCTTGCTATTTTGTCCCCTCTTCTTATAAAAGGGGTACAAAGAGCGACACCTCCTCCTACTCTTTAGTCCCCCCTTCTTATAGGAGGGGTACTAAGAGCCGCCACCTCCTCGGTTCAATTGGCTTCGCCCAAGGTGGCTACTAACCCCAGTAAACCCCAGGTTACTGAGCCCCACCGTCACGACAAGACTTGAACCATAGTGCGGATTAGAGACATACCTTGATTACAACGCAATATTAATTAATGAACAAATATTCAGCCATTCATTGATTTTTTATTGTACAGGCACACGAGCAATCGATGCCTTTTGGCGATTACCGACGCCCATTTATATTCGCATAATTATCATATAGATGCATTACCCTTCTTTCCTCTCCTCTTTCTTCCCTTCCGATATGCCACTGTTCATTCACAAATCGCTCGAAACTCGACAGCATAGCTGTCACTTTACAAAGGTACCTCCGAGGTCGTGCCAGCCCGATTCAGCTGCAATGTAGAATGACACTAACTTTTACAGAACGATGTTAATTTGCCATGGCTTGGACTTGCCATAGGTAGTGGGGGAGGAAGGGAGGGCAATGCATCGACATAGTAATTGTGAAGTTCTTAAACGGCGTCAGTAGTTGAAAAAAGGCTCTTATTATTCATCACCATCAGGCCTTATCGGCCCACTGCTGGACAAACGCCTCTTTCAATGAACGCCAAGACGTCCAATCTCTATTGAATTAGTAATGCTACTCGCATCCACCCCGGACCGGCTACTACAAGGCGATCGTCTTCCCACTTGGTGAACGGTCGACCAACATTTCGTATTCCTAAACATGGCCTCCACTCTAGAACCTTACTGGCCCATCTGCCATTTGACCTTCCGAGTGTGTAACCAGCCCATTGCCACTTCAGACTTCGCGGGATATAGGAAACTTTAGTTCTCTGCCGTATGAATTTGTTATGAATTCTATAGGACAACGAAACACCCAACATAGCACGTTCAATAGCTCGCTGAGGTACCGCAAACTCGCGGAACGGTCCTAAATTAATAGGTCATGTTTCCAACCCTATACTGAAAAGAAACATATTTCGTTTATCAAGAACCACAGTACAAATATATCATATACGTCGATTATGAAACTCGTTAATGCATACCATTTGAAATCTCAGCGTAAATTGTTATTGCAAACATTTTCACGGTAAATAATATCATTGGCAAGAACAAAGTCATATTACAGTAACATACGGTGTACTTTAATTTAATACGTCTAAACTTATATCCATTTAAATTATGGTAAAATGGCATAAGTTTATGTGCACAAAGTGAGCCGGGCTCATAGGCGCGAGTTCTTAGCACCAACAGTATATGCAAAGTTTTAAATTGTATTTGCATTTCATACGCTGGAAATATTGGCTTTGGCTGGTCTAGACTGTGCTTTGGATGCAAGACGTCGTAAAACATACTTTGGTGTTGCTTTTTAGACGGTCTAGAGAATTACTTCTTTCTTTAGCTATAAAAGAACTGCCATTTTGTGTGTTTTTTACAAGATTTTGTACTTTAACTTTGTATGTAGAATAACACATTGTCGCAGTGACGGTATATATGGTCTTATCATTGAAAATAATCGTTAAAAGATTTAATGTTATAGAATCCATTGTAATGTGTAACATTCATCATCATCATTATCGGCCCCTATCGGTCCACTGCTGGACATAGGCCTGTTTCAATGAACGCTAAGGCGGCCGATCAGCTGCTACTCGCATCCATCCCGAACCAGCTATTGCACAGAGGTCGTAGTCTGAGTGTTCGTCCTTTATACGTAGCCAGATCAAATCGGTGGTAGCGATCCGTAGCCCGGAGATTCTTAGCACCCCTTGTTTCACCGTTACCGTGGCCGCTACCGTGGCCAGGATGAATGGAAAGGAGTAACATTCGCGTAAACTTAATAATATATTGTATAGATTGATGTTGGAAACAAAATATTATATAGATTGTTGTTTAAAGTCTTTAAATAGTTTTTGTATGTTCAAAGGGAATTAACTTGAAGATTGGAAGATTTACTGCCATGCTGTATAGGAGGAGGCAGTGCCATGCTACACAGGAGAAAGTAGAGCCGTACATGGTGCATGACACTACATGCAACGGAATTGGGCCGGCACGGCCGGGGAGGTACCTCTCGCTCACATAATACCGCCGTAAAGAGACATTTTTAGTGTCGCGTTGCGGCCCATTGGGGGGCAGGGCCTGGGAGGTCGACGCATCGGTATAGTAATTAAGTGGATGTTCATGGGTGTCGGTAGTCGTAAAAAGGCTCGTTTGCCTCCCTGTCGTATGAAAAAAAATGGAACATTAATTAAACATTGGTGTTATATAAGATACATCGGGAATCATTTACATATCAGCTTATTGCACAAGTGTTTGACGAAAAGGTTACCAACCTATAATTTGTTTTTTTGACAAAAATAGGACCATTACATAAAATATACAGCGAATAAGGACATTGTCGTTATATATACCAAGCAATATGTAGGCGCAATTAATTGTTCGAAAATTACCTTTCTCGGGTCCATTGAGTTCCGACCTTTGCACGTGCCCTTTTGGTGACCATAAACGACAGGGTACAGTAAAGGATAGAAATGACCCAAACAAAATTTTGCTTAGTTTTAACCCTGAATCGCCCTCGCCGTCCAAGATCGTCCCCCGTCAAAGGCCAGACAGGTCTCCCTGGGGAAATTATTGTTGGGTTTTAAAGGGCATTGCTTCCGCCAAAATATAAAAAACTCCATATTTATAATCGAACATTGATCACGTGCCTACGATAATAAGAAAATTGGCAGCCATATTGAAAAATGTTTTCGAAGGGGCATGTCGTAATATGATATCATTTTAAATTGAAAACATCAAATGTGTACGTAGGGTCGAAACTATGATGTGTCTAAATTGATCTATAAAAGTGTATTGGCTAATGTAACAAATGATCTGAGAAAGTTCTGGTTTTTTCAATATAGAGGATGAAACAATCAATGCAATCATATGAATACTTGCATTTTAAACAAGCAAAGCGAGGGCAAATGTTTAGCTGCGTAATAATTGAAGTTAATTAATTGCATCTGGAAAAGAAAAGATGACCTTAAAGCAGAGAATAGATCAATGTGTCGATGATATTGTCGTCTTAACTCAATATCGGCTTTGGCTTCAGATAGTAGCCATCGGAGCAAATGTTATAGAGGACATGTGCGTGCGCAGATACAAGTGAGGGCAGTCCAACCGGAAAAATATCAGGCGCTGAACCGACGGCTTAACGTGCTCCTCAGCGCTAGGAGACTACGCTACCAACCTTACGACTTCAGCTTGATATTGAAAAACTCCAATAACACTTTTTGGTCAAATCCGGCAATTGAAGTCAGGATCACTTGAAGTGTGGGCGTCTTAAGTTTGGTTCAAAATGCTTACCACTAGAACACGAGGCAGTCGATTGATGATAATGATGTCCTATATATGATGTATTTCCCAAGAGGTAATGATAGATTTGTTCATATATTCAAGTAAAGCAAACGAGAAAAAATTGTATAATGATAATAATCAAAAACATTTTCCACGTACTTGACAAACTCCCATCCATCCCGTAATCGATTTGCCCCGTCTTTTAAATTTGTTTAGATGTTCAAGAATGTTTACTCAAACATTACTGCGAATTTTATTTACTTCGACGGGATAAATTTGTCAATCAGGATCAAACGCACCCTCCAAACTTCAAACATGAAAATAGCGCACTAACGCCTCGGCACAAAAGTTTTCCCAAATCATTGTCAATTTCAATAAAATAAGCGAAATTAAATAAACAACCCCGGGGATAAAAGGTCTAGACACGGCATAGACCGCGCCTGATGGTGTCGTGTTTTAAAAAGTTAGGGGAGTTGACACTTTAGACGAATTTCACCTTCCCATTGTATTAATTATTCAAAACGCTGCCTTCGTGTTGTAGGTGCGTTCGGGTGTAATTTGTTGGCACAAGAGATAAATTTAAAAGAAATTCCAGGGGAGGTGCATCAAATCTCTCCAAATCGCCGAGGCGGGTAGAAAGTTTAATAAAATTGTTTAAGAATGCGGCGTTGAACGAGAAAAGTTTGTAGTGGGGCTTTGTATCGATTTTAAGGGTATTCGAAAGTTGACTCAGTGGGCGCCGAGTGCTTTGTGTGCGTTGTAGTTTTGTTGTTATCGATATAAGTGTTTCATAAATTTTTCCAACTGAAACACATTTGGAACCTAAATAAATATATTGCTTTGGCGTAATGTTATATAAATAAATAAAGTAGATTTTGGTTACCATTACCAACATAACTATCTAAATTGATCATACAATGGGGAAGGTTACTCTGTATTTTACTGTAGTACTGTGGACATGTAAGGACCTTAGTATGGTTAAAAGATGAGAAAGATGATTTAACGATTTGGTAGTTTGGATGTATTCGTAAATTATTTTTTTATCAGTCTTAACATAGCACAACATATATAACCTTAATAAATTTAAAACAACAATACTGAAAAAAAACAATACCGTCATGTATACGCATGACGGTATTGTTTTTTTCTGTATAATAGTCTTGTTTTGCTTTTTACATAACATAGATAAACAAACTCGGAGACTTTTCACAGCTAACAACGGCCATTGTCATCTGCACAGTTGCCATGTATTTCCTTCTCCCCTCCAATGTGCCACTTTTTTCTTCCTGGGGCTGCACGAAAACCGAACAAAACGCAATAGCTGGTGGCGTACTCGGTCGTGTTGGTTCAATTTGGCTGCAATAGATCATGTCTCTTTAAAATATGTAAGAAGGACTTATGGCTGACCGCAATTTATTATATATAGTAAATGGCTACTGCATTAAAATTCATAAGTGATCGCTACAGGCGGAGAAATGGTAAGAAAGTAATGTCGAGAAAAACAAGGCATGTTTTTACGGAAATAGATTTCCGAGTTTTCAGAGACGCACTGGCGTAGTTCATAGGGATTCGAGTCATCCGTACCTCTAACGAAACTCGACAATCTAGCCGTCACTTAAAGTGGATGTTAAGTACAAGATACTAATTAAATTGCGTTTTCTTTTCAAATATTTCAAATTTTATACCGGAACGATAGTATGGCTTATAAAATTTAGCATTATTATATTAGAATTTATTGAACATACCATAGAAGTGGGGCATTATTGAATTTCCCACCAACTTAAAAATTCATTGTAAATTTATTGGGACAGACCTGGGAATGGAATGAAGGACCTAACGACCACGTCAACCTATGAGTACTGAGATGCGCTAAAAAGGTGGGAGAAGTGTTTTCTTTGCTTCATTGCTGCGGAATCGGGACGGTACGACCTGTAGCTCAATTGCGTCGACACGGCGTAAAATAACGACTTTGTTCTCGCTTTCCATATGTTCTACCTCTGTTTGTCTAGATGTTTATGGGGGAGGTTAGTCATGATCCATTGGGGGAGAAAAGGAGAGCAATGTATTTGCATGATAATAATTTGGATATATATGAGCGATGGCATCACCAACAGGCGATTGGTTGTTTTGCTCTCTGTACCATAAAAGAATAGTCAAAAATGCCAAGAAAATCCCGCAGCTATGCTATTTGAAGGCAATTTACAATGCGACAAAGCAAGGACACTTTACACGAACAGAGAACAATCGTGTCGGAGCTGATATGTAAATCTACTTACACACTTATCTGCCCCACTTATCTATGCATTAGCTTCGTAACCGAACAGTACTAGATACACGTAATGTAGGGTTTCTTAAAACATTTTTGTCGTATGCTAATAGCTAGTCTGATTAGAATGTAAAGTATAAATTTAAACCAGAATTTACCATAAAATAAATCTTGATGTCTTAGGTTTACGCGAATGTTACTAAATTATAATAAAACTACTTTTACGGATTCTATCGCGGTTTATTTAATTTTTTAACTAGCCCAACGTTTCGGAAGCTTTACAGCAACCATGGTCGCAGGTGGAGTCCATCTTTAACAGATTTATTTGATTACAATACAAATTAGTATAGTAAATGAAATAAATTGTTTAAAGTGATGTAAATGTTCGAATGTGTTATGTTGCATTGTGTCCTAATAGTATCGTGGATGTATCTCTTGTTTACATGAGTCCGTAAAAAGGAGTTGTCTGCAGTCACGTTTCGATGACGTTTGATGAATGTAGATGAATGACTAGTTCTATTATTAGAAACCGGTGGAGCCATATGAAAGTCTCATAATCATCTTAAAATGGCATAGAGTAATCATCCCTTACGCTGATGGGACAGAGGTAATTTCTTCGTAAAAATACTTATTTTACGTAAATATTGTGGAAATTCAATAAACGATAAGTCATTTCATCGATAAGAGATTTAGTTTCTTCTTCTTGAGAAAACACAACACAAAATATAAATAATTTATCAGGCTTTTCTATAATGTATATCGATGATATTTTGGCTAAGTAACTGCAAAAGATGGAGATATATAGAAATTCACGAAAATCATGACAAGAATATTGAAAAAAAAAAAAAAACACAGGAATAGTAAATGAATTTGCGAGATATTTCACGGAAGTGACAGACGCTAATATAAAAGAAAATCAAATAAAAAACATCACAATTGTAATTAAGTGTAGTAATGGAAGCAGAGAGATCACAAAAGAATATTCCTATAGCAATCTCATTTGTAGATACTGGGGGAGGCTTAGCGTCCCACCCGGAATACTTTAACTTTTCAATTGTAACTTTTGATGGGTTTTCGAACGAAATAATATTCGCCGTTATCGTTGGGGGTGCGTGAATCAACAAATGCTACACAAGAATGGCAATTTTTATGCGCGAAATTATGTTAAGCCTCGGGTGTATCATTTGTATCACATGCAATCTATCTTTCATTATTTTTATTAAAGTTATTTTCAATTGTCTACTTCTATGTACAAACTTGCGAATGAAATTCTTACTCACATAGGTAGGGAAGATTTATTCATAAATATTTTTTTTACGTAGACGCTTGATAGTTCTAAACCCACCATACTCAAGAACATGGCTCCTTTCTATATTTACAATAATTATTTATAGTATTAATATATACATGAAGAGAGATTTATTTTATTTTGATATTTCTTGTTAATGATTAGTAGTAAAATTCGTGACTTTTAGCTGTGTACCTTTTCCGGCCCCTAACTGACACCATAGCCCGATGGTATGTAATAAAAATCGTCAAGAATTAAATTATCAAATGCAGAATTCTATAATAGGATACTACCTGACTATACTAGTTTTTTTTTGAACAATTTTATATTTTCTTTCTAAATGGTTTGTAGTTTCATTATTATAGTTGCAACATATGCGATAAAAAATGTTTTATACGCTCACGTACAACTGCTGTACTCTACATTAAAAACGTCATAGTCATATCGATGATAAGATTTTGAAGATTAAGTTTTTTTTTTCTTTTTCGGAGGAACAACAGTTCGACTGACTCTACGAAGACTTTTTTGTCTTCAGGTTTAGGGAGACGATAGGGGGACAGACCCCCCTCTTTTCTCGCAGATGGGAAGAGATGAACCGGGTTGATTGGGGGCGTACCCTATAGTGATTATTTTTGGGACCGAAAAGGGGGAAGCGGTACCCCTCCCCACTCTAGTGGGACGGAGCGCGCACGATACCGTTTAAGTTGCGGTGTTGAGGATAAGGATAATTGAGCTCGTTTAGTGTTTGGCTTATCTGAGGAGGCCGGCCTCCTCGCCCTCCCCTCTGACGGAGGGGGTCGATTTGCGCTACAAATCGGCAAAAGCCGTATTCTTAATTTATTTATTATTAGAGCTCTCTACAGTCGCGTTATTTTATTTCTATAAATCTAAGCTCTCGACTTACGGATTCGAACCCGGGCTCGTTTCCGTAAGCGGTGTGTGAGTTTGACATTATGTCAGTCATACGTTATAACTGTGTCACTATATGTAAGATTTCATCTCCCGACCGGTATGAGCGGTGTATATCGTACTGGTTCTAGCAGGAAAAATGCATTTACGCACCATCCAGCCGACCCAAGGGGGCCTGAAGTGTGTGTCGGGCTCAGGTCGTGAAGCGATAGCTACTACCGACTAAAAACTGCTATCCGTTAGTTGGCCCTATTGGCATTTTACTGCGGGAGCGTGTCTTGGTGTGTCTTTGCTTGTGTTTTTGGAAGGACTTTGCTACTGCTATCGCGATCGCGTCGTCGGTGTCGTGAAATACGTGCTTCGGCCGACGGTAACGGGAGTCGGTTAGTAACGTCCGGTCGTATTCCGACGTTTGACCGATTAATTTATTTTTGTGATTAAGGGCACGGTCAAAGAACTTTCGATACAGCTCTTTGAAGTGTCCTTTTATCGAGGTCACTTGAAAGTCACAATGAAGGTCGATGTTTCGGATATACCACGGGCATCCAGTAGCTATGCATGCGTAAGAATCTATTTTGCATTTTCTGCAAACGTTCTATTTGGGTAGGGGATACGTGCACGAATGTTGCACTGCAATACGACAAGATCGGTCGAATGCATGTAATATACAAAAATAGAGCTTATGTCTATACGCCATTTTGCACTTTTTGTTTATGAGAGGATAAAGTTTAAAAAGGACATATCGTGCCGTTTTCAGAACGTTATCTATGTGGTTCTTGAAGCTCATCGACCTATCGAGAGGCCCTCCCAAATATTCCACCGTCTCTGCTCTAGGTATCTCGCTACCGTAGAGCAGGATGGGAGGCGTGTTACCTCGTCTATGCGAGGGGCGGTTTAGTGAGAAGAGTATGGACTTACTTTTCTCCACATTAACCTCTATTCACCATTTCAAGAACCATTCACCGAGTTCGGTGACGGTTTTTGGAGAAGTTTGGCTCCGTAGTTGGGGAGGTATCTAATGTACAGTGCGGTGTCATCCGCGAACATCGCCAGCTGGACGCTGGTGTGTCGCGGTATGTCGCTGGTGTACAGATTGAAGAGGGTGGGAGAGAGGATCGATCCTTGCGGACAACCGGCCCTGAGGGGACGAGGGGAGGACTGGGTGCCCTCCACTCTGTAGCGGAACTGCCTGTTCGCTAGGTAGCTGTGTACTATCAGTACCAGCCTGTCAGGCAGTCTTAACTGGTATAGTTTGAAAATGAGGCCTTGATGCCAAATCTTGTCAAACGCCTTTGCTACATCAAAGAAGACAGGGGCCGTGCCGCGTGGCCGGCCCTGTCTTTTGAGTCCCGATAGTACGTACTCAGTGAGGCTGTGTACTTGTTGTGGGCAGCTGTAACTGTCGCGAAATGCGAACTGCTCGTCTATGAATAGGTTTTTCTCTCTTATCACGGTTTTAAGGCGTGCGAGAATTATCCTTTCATAGATTTTACCTAGCGAGCTTATGAGACTTATGGGCCGGTAACTAGTGGGCTCCACCCGGGGTTTTCCCGGTTTGTGTATGCCGATCACTATGGCTTCCTTCCATACGTCTGGGAAAGTGCATTGCACCAGAAGGGCATTAAAAATGCACACTAGGAGGTGTATAATAACGGGAGGCAGCTGTTTCAGCGCCTTGTTGGTTATTCCATCGGGCACGGGGGCCCTCTTTGAGTGTAGGTTCTTTATTAGATCCTTTACTTCTTCTGTGTCCGTCAGACGTATGATCTCATCATCATCCGGTGGCACAGCCAGTCGAGCCGTTACTATTCTTTCTACCTCTTTTATGTGAGAGGGGTCTGTGGGGAGGGAGCTAGATTAAGAAGAAGATTAAGTTCAATCAATTTGGGCTTTATACCTATTTACAAGGAATTTGCTATTAATTATGGATGGATTGTTTTAGGGGCTCCAAATTATCATGGCGTATAGAGCTAGAGCTATACTGTCCAAAACTGACTATTAATTATAATGTAATGGACTAAGATCGGGACTAGACGACTGTCAGCCTTCAGCTGTGAAGAAGTCCGAATTCCCCTTCCAACCAAGACTGCGTGGACCGTGCTTTATGAGCCGGCGCCGAGTATTGCTACTTGGACCATACTTAGGCACTCTGTCGTCTAACTAGGAAGGTTACTTAGCGCATTGAGCATAATTGCGATTATTTTGTTTGTTAAAATGTTGCTCATTTGTAAAAAAAATCTCATCCGTAAACAAAATTTTCCTGTAACCTTCTTTTGCGTACCGCTCCAGTAGTTGTTTCGATTTTACCACCCTACTCCTCTTTAATTTACCAGTAAAGAAATGACCTGCGCAACTCACAGGCCGCAAGTCATAAGTCAAAGTTTAAAATACGCGACATGGTTCTGGGTGCTATCTTTGTTTCCCGAGATAAACTATTTTGCTTTCGGACAGGATTTCTTTGAATTCTTTCCTATACTACTTTGAACATCTTTTCTCGTACGAACACTACGTGGACTGACTGCCAGATCTTTTCATGTGATAAATAGAGGAAGTCTCATTGTACATATTAATAGCCCGATAGACAAACATTTTACTCCATACCTGCTTTGTGCAATACCATCACAGTGATTCTATTCTCTTTACCACCCATTTCATTTTGATATCGCAAAATCTTATAGAATGTATTGGGGCCAAAATGAGAAGACACAATTAACGATTGTATAAAAAGTTACAGATTCCACACTCAAATGTAATATTTTTTTATTTTCAATTGTAAGCGTATTTATGGTCGTACTAAGTATACAAAATCCAGAGGAAGATTTCTTATGAATTTTTCGTAACCGAAATCGATGTTTATTATAATTCATTACACAGGCCGGTAACATTCAATAAATTCCCAGGCTCACATTTCACGGGAGATAAAACTCATGAATCAGTATGTGAAAGAGAAAGAGTAAGTGGGTTCGTTTCCTCGAAAAAAATATACTAAGCCGAGCCAAGACGCGAGTTGAATTTCCTGTCAGATATGAATCTTCCCCGCTCGCTTAAGGTGATGTATTCTCCTATTCCTACCCTACGCAGGTCTGTTGCTTGTCGCCTATCTCGCAGGGAACCCTTCGTTAAATTGATTTTCAATTTGTTTGAAATGTGGTCCGCGATGCAGCCAGGAGGCGGGATGGCGGAAAATTATTTGATTGATCTTGCGTTTGATGAGGTTTCGCTCGAATTAAACCGAGATAAGAGATAACATTTATTTTATATGTTTCACCGCTATTTCACGATTATTGAAATGATTTGTAGCTTTTGATATTATTTTCAATAACGTAATGGTATTTACATGTAAGATAAAATTTAAATTTTATCTTATAAATAAAGTTCTCGTGTCACAATGCCTAGGTTTAACATAATCCTCTATACCCATTTTTATCAAATTTTATATGCATATTCAGTAGGTTAGAGTGTCTGTCGTCTACGATCTTCATACCCCTAAAGTGATAAGGGTCGTCCACCCAGCCCGGTAAATAAACGTTTGTAGGGTGCTGACCCGTTGTTTTATAGAAAGTACTAGATGTAGTACTTTCTATAAAACAAAGTTTCTCAAGGTTGTCTGTCTGCATGTGATCGATTTTCGCAAAATCTGAACGGATTTTCATGCGACTTTCACCCATCGATAGAGCAATTTCCTAGGAATATAACTCGATCCATGTTATTGACGGACAAAGTCAAGGCAGATTATTACTTTAAAATAAACGGGTCTGCTCTAAACTGTGTGCGGTCATTTAGAAAATTCACATTCGTACATTTGAAATCTTTTCTTTAAGATTATTTGTCGATTATTTATTATGGTTTATTTAACAATGAGAGATTGTATTACGGTGCATTGCTGCATAGTTGGGTCGACATGACCGGGGATACACGAAATTAAGATCGAGTATTCTTCACCTAGATAAGTGGATGTACTGACAGACGGACAACAGCGTCATCCCATAGGGGCACTCTTTCTATTTCGCGGAACCCTAAAAATAACATACACAAACCATGACCTTCTTGGGTGATCGGGTGAAATGAGCGATGTATGAAACGTGAAAATCCACCCCAGACACCCTCATGACAATAATAAATTTCTATTAACTTCTCGAGATGTTTCTCTCATTTTATTGTGGAGTGATAAAGATTAATTCGTGACTTATAACTGTCGTACGTCTTGGGGGTGGAGTGAGCTTCCCTGCGATTATATTAATATGGGGATCGGCAGAATATAATCCGGGAGGACGCGGTAAACCTTCTAAGTGGCGGTAAGACGATCGCCGTCGGTCAGAGCATTTACCGTTTAGTACAACATTGCTAGCTCGTATTTCTTAAATTCTATTAAAACATGTTAGTATACACTATAGTTTATTATTTTTGAAATATACTGTGTTTTATCCACTAGTTAGGTTAGGAAGATCTTTATTGTGCAGAGGCCCTGATAGTCCCTTAGTACAGTACGGCCACTGAAAAGGTAACACAAGGTTAAAACAAACAAAATTGGTAAAAAATTATTCGTTTACTTGGTAATGATAAGTCGAAACCGGTAGTAAACGTAAAGTGAAAAATAAATTATTTGTGGAAAAAGTATATAAATTTATTTATTTATTCAAATGCTTAAAAAAGATTTTGATTATATTGTTCTTTTTTTTAACAAGTTGGTGCCATTTGTACAGCTACGCTGTTAAGTTTGGTGTGGTTTGTAAGTAGCCGTTGACCGATCGGCATCGGTAGCCGTCAATTAGCTCCAATGTCTCTCTTGATGTCCTTTAGTACTTATAAGAAAAAAGAATTGGGGAAATGCGCAGACGGAATCATTTGATGTCCAAACACTCATATAAATTATATGCGTTTTCTTTCCGCCTGCCTTCAATGGGCCACCGGCTACTCGCAAACCACACGACACCGAAGTCACTTTACGGCGCAATCATGCGAGTGATAGTTTTCTATTATTGTTGGCCTTTGGTTGAATAACTATTGTCGTTTAACTAACAATTACATGTTCTAATTTGATCACAATTTAATTTTTTTGCTTTTAAATTGATGTACATGAAAAAAAAAAAATACTATACTCGGTGACTCTCCATTGCCTGATTTTATAGCCAATATAACTTTAAAGGTATACGAACGAAAAGAAAAAGAAAATAGGAAAAGAATTAACTACTCATCCAGGAAACATCGCTGTGAACGAAAAAATATACCATCACAGTCCATCGAACGTACATACAAAACGTTATTAATTCCACATGACATTTGATCTATTCCTCTAAAGACAGCTCAGATTTAAGGGGAGAGGAGACAAATGATTGAGTTTCCATGTTGCTAGCGAGCGGGGCGCTGCCGGGTCACTATTAAATGACACAGATGGATCGATATTAACAACTTCTTGTTCGTGGTAGGACCTTTGGGTATTCTATCATTGTTGCGATCAGCATCAATCTTTATACACATACTGTAGTAAACGGTGAATTAGCGTGCGCCAGTAAAAACACTAGCACATATTAAAGCATCGTTATAAATTGATTACAATAACGTACTATTACAATAACGTACTATTACAATAACGTACTATTACAATAACGTACTATTACAATAACGTACTATTACAATAACGTACTATTTCCAGACATGATTTAGAAAAATATCAGGACATACAGTGATAGTCTTAGAACCGTCCATATAAAAGTGCAACTATCAGTTATGCACTTGGTAAAAAAAACTTAAACAAATGGGCGTAAGGTTGGCTTCTCGAGGAACTATGTTTAAATCTTGTACACCTTTTAAATAGAATATGCATTGTAAAAACGACTTAAAATCACACACGTTAGGTTGACATTGCAAAAAAATATGTTATGTACACTCACGGATGCTTAGCGATGACAGTTCAGTTCAGCATGAAATCGTGTATCTTGTATTTTTGTAAATCATTGATTTCCAGAGTGAGGTTTAACATTGTGTTGCAATAAAAGCATCATGGTCTCGATGAAGTCAGAATGCAATGCTTAATCTTAATTAATAATGATGACTAATAGCTATAGAAAGTAAAATAAATATTATGTTAAAAGTACTTTAACTGATTTTATCGCGGTTTATTAGGTATTTTACGTTATCCCAACGTTTTCGACGATTCGCGTAAACCTAAGAAAAGAAATAAAAATAAACATTGTTTTTTTCTGAGATAGTTATCATCGTGATATGTAGCATTCGATTTTTTGCCGTTAGGGAACTAGCGTGTTGTTTTAATTTCCTATTTTTTTTTGTACGGCCTGAATAAAGTTATTCTTCCAATATTCTTTAATACACCCACGTCATTGTAATATGCCTTTTCTTCAATGAGTATAATATATAACAAATAATATCAAATTAATTATAACTATGACCATAAGATAGTGCCATGCTTTATATGAGGAGGTAGTGCCATACATGGTGCATAACACTATATCCTCCTATGTTACGGAATTGGGCAGTCACGACCGGGGAGGTACCTCTCGCTCACATAATACCGCCGTAAAGTAACATCTTCAGTGTCGCGTTCCGTGCGGTTTGTGAGTAGCCGGTGGCCCATTTGGAGGGTAGGAGGGTGACGCATCGGTATAGTAAATAGGTGCATGTTCATGGGTCTTGGTGGTCGTGAAAAGGGTCCGATTTCTCGTTCGCGCCCCTGTTCTATAAAAAAACCTAAGACTTAACATAGGATAATGTTCAAAACATTTAGGCACATATGCCATGCGTTACTGCCAAAGGTCGCGGAATCGAATCCCGCCTAATTCTAGGATATTTATCTGTGTAATATATTATATATTGCTATAATAGAAATCTTAAATATATAATTATTAAATTTATAAAAACAAATTAAATATACCCGTTTCCTAGTACTTGAAACAGAAGACCTTAAGGTACTTAGCATAGAACTAGGCTAACGTGGTGTGATAAGCGCACCGATTATTTCTTTGTTTATTAATAAAAGTATATAGCCAATATAAAATGAGATTTCTTCTAATTATTTCATTATCATCATCACTATCAGCCCTTATCGGTCCACTGCTGGACATAAGCCTCTTTCAATGAACCCCAGGACGGCCAATCTTCTGCTACTCGCATCCATCCCGGGACAACTGTACGAAGGTCATCTTCCCACCTGATGAACGGTCGCCAAGCGTTTCGTTTTCCTAAACGCGGTCTCTACTCCAGTGCCCTAGTGGCACGTCCGCCATCTGATCTTCTGAGCATGTGACCAGCCCATTGCCATTTCAGTGAGCTTATTCTTCGCGTGATATCGGAAACTTTAGTTCTCTGCCTTATGACTTCGTTGCGAATTCTATCGAACAAAGAAAACGCCCTACATAGCACGTTCAATAGCCCGCTGAGCTACCGCAAACTTGTGGTAATTACTTACAACGAGGCAAATAAGTGTTGATGATGGGTACTTGCAAAATTTTATAACTTCTAAATTGGACTAATGCATCACAGAGTACGCATAGTAAAAAATATGCTCAAAGCGTTTTGCACCAATGACGCTAGTTTAATCTCCTGTGGCTTTTATGTTCAAAACGAGCGGCTCTCGCTTTCTATTCGTAACATCTTTATGAATATCTTATTAAGAATCTAAAATGAGAAGACTCACCTAGTCCTTATTTGCGTTGAAGCAATTTTTGCTTCGTTTGCACTGCTATTCACAAACAAATTTTAATTGGGTTTTTCGTGTCTCCTTAAACTTGTGCTGGGCGTAAGATGGAAGCAATTTTTTGTAATTTCAAATCGAGTTCTTAATAAGTAGCCAATAAGAGCTGACAGCAGATTTTGCATAACTTTATCTGTTTAGTAAATAAATGTTTATTACAGTTTCGTGATAAAAAAATTAATGTTAAGATTGATACATTTATTAATTAAAAAATGTTTTTATTAATGATTTAATATCATTATAGGAAAAATATATTGATTTTGTAAAATTACACAAAAAATTAATTACAATAACATTCATTTAAAATATACTATCGAGGCTTACTTTTAAGAAACGTTTCTCATGATCGAGCGTCTAATATTCGCTTTAACCAAATAAAGTCTAGAACTACTACCTGTACTTGATACAAATATCTCAGTACTATAGTGCTTTGTACTCTGCGTATCAAGCCCAAAACCTTACGATTTACATAGAAGCCATTAGAATGACGACAGCCGTCAAAAATAAAATATACGCTCAACAATGTGTACGTCTCATTTGGAGATCTCATTACAGCGAGTACCGTGTAGTCATGGTGACTTTCGAACGCAGATGCCGTTTCATTAGTCTCTTATATTGCGTCATTATTCTCGAGGTGGTAACGCAATCCGAGAGCAGCAAATAGGACCACATGAGCGTTAATATCGCCGCTTTTGAGATTTAAAAATCTTTATCAAATGAGGCGAATGCCTCATTTGATAAAGATTTTTAAATCTCAAGAATTTGCGAGATACGTATTACGT